>CABEEJ010005592.1:20717-48376 GCA_901482245.1 Timema douglasi | reverse complement strand
AGTGATCCACCACATTCAGGGTGGTGGATCAATGTTAACCTTATGGGAGAAAGTGGCCCAGAACTGTCAATTCATCCACTACTTATTATAAGTTTTTATTTTAGAGCCGCAGTTGGTGTCGGTACAGTTTTATAGACTCAAACTCTGACTCCACGACTGTGACTCTACAGCCCTGCTTATAATGCATCTACCATTGTGTGTTAAATAAACTAGAGCTTTTCCAACTTTATTTTAGTACCACACGTTCGGCTTGAACAAATAATTACTAAATATGCTAATATATTAAGTACAAGGAAGAATAAATTAGAGGAAATGTACCCACATTTGAGTGAAGGGATAGTGTATAAATAGTTCTAGAAAACCACCCTCAGTACATACACCCAGGATTCAAGCCCCGATCACCCTTTCATCGGCACTCCAGTATATTGTTAAAGTGACGCTTTAGACTATTCGACCACCAAAGTGGGCTCATATGTAATAGAATATACTAAGCCATCACTGCTAGAGCAATGGTTGGACTTTGAACTAGGTCAGAAAACCTTGACAAAACACTGAATTCATATGGCGATATTAATCCCTGAAATGTCCAAACAGAATTCGTTTTAGTACCGTGACAGTACTTTCCTGCGCTATTAGAAAATCTCCACATAATATTGTTTGTTTTTTTAAGTAACGCCCGCAACGTTTCTATGCTACTATCCGCTTAGCATAACAGTTGAAAGAACTGCATACTCACTCTTTATTCAGGCGTTAGTCTTTTTATAGTCTAGTAAAGTTCTGTTTCATATTCCATTCTGGGGACCGTTCCACGAAATGGGACATCCGTTACTTGTTATGGATTCATTTGGCCAAGTGAGTGCGACACATATGGAGGAAAAATGACGCAGTTATGAAAGTAGGGCACAGATAACGAATATATAAAAACTATATATAAAAACTTTATTTTGCTATTCCATTTATTTTTTATCTAGATCTAAATATGACAGCGATCTCACTCATTCGCCCAGTCTTTATTACTAAAAACAACAAAGCTTATGAAATTTTAAGCATTTATTTTTTCGAGATTAGATTTAATTTTGAAGAAAGTAAATTTTATTGTAGATGTATATTATATAAATAGCAAATGAACCCACGTAAAAAAGTATAAAAATATTGTTAAATGCACAAATGCATTGAAAATTCATCTTTCATCTAGATTTTATTTTATCATTTAAAGATGAAGATTTACAGTCCAATTTTTGTAAGCTTTCATAAAAGTAAAACAAGTTTGGGTTTGATTAAATTACAAGATTAATACCTCAGATCACCAACGCAACCATACATGTTCTAACTCACTCTATGAAAACTTGTGTCTGGTTGTAATAGTTATACTGAAAATAAGTTGGAGGACGCTTCTTAACACTCGTAAGACATTTTAAATGAGAATATAATAATTATGTTATGTTATTATGAACTATATTTAAGAACATTTTACTTTCGTGAACTCTATTTTCACAAAATATGTGAGAAACCCCATTTAAAGACACAACAACCTGTTTGAAGTTCAAATAAATAATTCTTATTTTTTTAAATTCATGAAACAAAACTATAAAAATATTTATTTGTGAGATTCCAAGTTTTCGAATGTACTATCAAATTCTTAAACTTGATGAAAGTGTCGTTTCAAGGCCAAAGTATGTAGTGGCAGTACTGGGTTGACGCCATCTTGTACCTCATTCCATGGCATTTCGTCAACATGGAGCAATGGTTCGGGGTCCGGTGTCATTTCAAGGTCATAGTATGTAGTGGCAGTACTGGGTTGACGCCATCTTGTACCTCATTCCATGGCATTTCGTCATCATGGAGCAATGGTTTGGGGTCCGGTGTCGTTTCAAGGTCATAGTATGTAGTGGCAGTACTGGGTTGACGCCATCTTGTACCTCATTCCATGGCATTTCGTCAACATGGAGCAATGGTCCGGGGTCCGGTGTCGTTTCAAGGTCATAGTATGTAGTGGCAGTACTGGGTTGACGCCATCTTGTACCTCATTCCATGGCATTTCGTCAACATGGAGCAATGGTCCGGGGCCCGGTGTCGTTTCAAGGTCATAGTATGTAGTGACAGTACTGGGTTGACGCCATCTTGTACCTCATCCCATGGCATTTCGTCAACATGGAGCAATGGTTCGGGGTCCGGTGTCGTTTCAAGGTCATAGTATGTAGTGGCAGTACTGGGTTGACGCCATCTTGTACCTCATTCCATGGCATTTAGTCAACAAAGAGCAATGATTCGGGGTCCGGTGTGAAACGTGCATTTGCCGTGAAATCGTTTTACAAAAACAACCACTGTGCGGCGTTCACAAGACGAGCATTTCAGAAACACTTCAGTCTTCGTTGCAATAATCCCGTTCCGTCAGTTCACGCAGTACAAACATGGGTTGATTATGTTTAAGAAACTGGATAAGCTCCTAAAATAAAGCCGTAAGGTCCAAACACCACTTTTAGAACACCGGAAAACACAGAAACTGTCAGCGTCGTTGCTACACAAAATCTGACCGCTTTGCACGATAGCATGAGCTAGCTTTAAAATTTTCTCATCGCAGTATAAGTAGAATAGTAAATAATATTTATTCATAGAAAAAATTACCAAACTTAAGTCAAAAACATTAGGGAGAATACATTAAAGGAAATCAATGAAAAATTATAAAAAATACATCAGTTTAGTTGCATTAATGTAAATATTTAAATTTATACAGACCTGGATTTAATGGAGTTTGAGGGGGACTAACGCCCTAGGGTCTCCAGATATCAGTATTTCACCAAACTGTTGCAATAAAAGAAATATTATATTCTGATTTTATTTTATGAAAGGCAACTTCAGTCATGTTTGGACATAAAGCCTGTTAATAAAATAAAAGAAGTTTTTACATGCAACGTTATTAAATTATTTTCTAAACTTATTATAATTAAGCAAAAACAAGCGAAATATATAACAATATTTTGATGATAATATTTCCTCATTAAACTAATATCTTTAACATTGATCTTTTTAACAGTTAATTTTGTAAAGAAAAAAATGATACTCTTTAAAAGAAAAATATTTGTTTAATTTGGTTTGGGGCTCTTATTTTTTTAAGGCCTGAGGCTTCCACAGCTCTAGATACCACCCTGAGTTTATGTGCAAGCATTTATTAAAATGTGGTTACAATGTAATCTACTATGTGATGTGTTGATATAATTGTGAAGGAAATGCAGGCCTTTTTGGTTCTTATTTTATATTCAAAACCAATGCATATTGACTTTCCTTTTCGCTTTAATGTGAATCTTAATTTCGCGCTTTAATTCGAATATATTCGCCTGGATGGGAACAGACCTCAAGACGTGTGCCTACTTAGACTATTAGCGAAGATTGACCTTGACCACGAGACAAATCATGAATAGCTCAATGATAGGGTAATGGTGCGTGAAATCAAAGTGTTTGGGTTGATTTTACGTGCCCGGATGTCATTTTTCAACTATTTTAAATCAAATACAATTACTTTACGCAATTCAACATAATAAATATTGGTTTAAGACCAGATATGTCGTATTAATTACTGTCCCAAGACAAATTTAATCTACCACTAACATTTCAAGACATTATATGTTATTGTTCCAGGTCAAGTGATCTACCCGGGTAAGACCACGCGAGCCAACTGCTTCAGGATTGGTAACATCGGGGAGCTCTACCCAGAGGACATGAGACATCTGTTGAAGTGCGTGAAGGAGGTCCTGACTGACATGGGGATCCCCGTACCTTTATCTTGAGCCACCTCGGACTGATGCTCGTCAGTAGGTCCATGTCTCAGTCTGATACACTTCTCTAGCGAGGTGCCACTACAGCACAATTTCAAAGGAAGGACCATTTAAAGAAACACAATATTATTTTTTTGCTCCCAAAACTGATTACGTTCTGCTATACTATTAGTGTTTTTTTTTATCATTGACATAATATATCAAAAGTAACAGCTCCATTTCACACGACTCGACGTATGAATACATGAAATAGTTCTGGTAGCCTTAATAGCTGTCAGACAAGGCCCTTCCACTGAAATTTGAGCTACTGCTTTAGTTATTTCATGGTAATTGGGCCCTCTTCAAACAGCTGAAAAATAAATGTATGAAAAGGTTTTTAACACGATTGGAAAAAATATAATTTAGACAAGTGATGTAAAGTATCTTTACGTGCCAAAATGACAGCACACACTTGCGAGGTGTATACATGAATTAATGTTTTTTTTAATAAAAATTCTTTAACTATCAGTAAAGGTCAAATCTACCGTGAACCCCAATGTTGGTTAGAAGAACAGTAGAGAAAATTCAAACATTGTGGCCAACAGTGATAACATTTTATTATATTATTAATGTTATTTTATAGTTATTGAAAATGTTATTAAAATTGTTTTAGTAACTTTAGTAACTAACTTCTACTGTTTTTCTTACCAAAATCATACTATACCTATAGGATACTGTGTCAAGTGCCATTAAGCATTTGACTATCTCAAAGTTCAACAAACTAAGGTCGAAATTTAATGTTTAGCCATGAAATATATTTAAATATTCTAGTAAGTACACACTTTTATAAATTACAAATATATTTTTGCGATCAGAATTGATAATGTGCTACATATTAGAAATCATTTTATATGTATTTTATGTCAAAATAAACAGCTAAAGGTCACATGACTTAAAATTTGTTTTAATAATTAATGTAGCTGTAAAAAAAATGTTATTCTATCTGAATGTGTGTGTATCGAGAGAAGTGTAATAATATTTTCAGCTCTATATAGATACTCGCTTTGCTCGTTGGGGGCTCCGTCCAAGCCCCCAGTGCGTTCTCTTTGCAAGTGTATGTAAACTAATGTAATCTCAGAGCCGTTTTTTGATAGGTCTTATCGTTTAGCCACAAGAGACCTCCAAAGAAAGGGGTCCGCACCGACTTTAAAGTTTCTCCGCCATTTTGAATTTTTTTGGGGGTTAAAAATTAACTTTTTGGAAGTTGCCGTCTGTTACAGGCTAGAAGCTATAAGTTTGCCAAATTTAAAGTTTCTAGATCTTCTGGAAGTGGGTAAACATTAATGTCAGTGATTGAGTCAGCCATGTGGCTATATAATAATAATAATAATAATAATAATAATAATAATAATAATAATAATAACTTATTTGGTTAATTTTTTAGATAGTCTAGTCAATATTAGCCATAATATTTATTTAATAAAATAAAATAAAATAGTTAAATGTCTCCAAACTAACTGTACTGTACAGTTTCATTAAACACACTATGAGATGACTTGAAACTTTGCAGTTAGAGTAACCATAGTAAGAAAACTACCTGAAAAAAACTAGATATACTTTCATGGATTCATAAGACAAGCCACAAGCTTTGTAGCTCTCCTTTACTATAGATTGTGTCAGTGGCGCACCCAGAAGTCTGGTTTGGAGGAAAGAGGTCAAACAATCAAGGTTGTAGTCAGAGCTATATTTCGGAGGAAAACGGAGGGGGTTGAAAGGAGGTGGTTGGCAAAATAAACGTTTTTTAAAAGTAAAAGAAAAGTTTTGGATGCTTCTATAAACTATTTGGAGTGATCTTTACTTTTACAATTTTATAAAATTAGATGCTTTTAGAGTAAATAAATTATAAGACATAATCGTACTAATTTTCTCATATAATTAATTATATCCCCAAAGAAAATGATCAAAAATAGGTTTTCAGCTAAATACCCTTAAGTAAGTTTTACTCACAAAAACAATCTCGTCACAATAAACAACACAATTAAAACTCTTGATTTATAAACTTTTAGCCAAACTGCTAAAATAGTTTTAACAAATTTCAAATAAAAAAAAAAGTTATTTGTAAGCTATCCTAAAATTATTTGTGAAGATAAAATCGTGTTCCTATATATTTCATGAAAAACTATTTCCAGATGCCCATTTTGAACAAAATATTTAAGGTCAATTTTGAAAAATGTCATATTTTCTATAATTTGTCGTAAGTAAACTACCTTTAGATAAATTTATTTTAGATTTTTTTATTATTATTATTATTATTATTATGTAAAACACTACCTTGATACCAATTTTGTACAAAGTCAGTATAAATGTTACAAAAATTTCAAAATTTACAAAATCAATCTTCAGTAATATATAGCATATAATTTTTTTATCCAATAAAAAAACTTAAATAGCCATTTTAAATCACATTTCTACAGTCATTTATAAAAATAGGGCCTACCTATTCGAATTTAAAAAAAGTATCATGAGTAAACTACCCTTAAAAGAATTTAAAATAAAACCAACAAGAATACAGTTTTATTTTTCATGTAAAACTTCCCCAAATATATTTTATAAAGTTCAAACCAGCTCTACAGAGGCAGTTTCAAAATATTTATTTTCTAAAATAGCTCATCAGTAAATTACGTTTTAACAAATTTTTACCTAAACAAGTCTACAGTGTTATCTGGAAGATCAACCCCTCCTTAAATATTCATTTGTAACCAAATCATTTGAGAAGCTTTTAGAATATTTCAAGTTTTTGAAAAATGTTGTCAATCAACTACCCATAAATGATCTTTTAGCATTTCCCGATCGCCCAAAAAATTATACAGTGTTATTTGTCATACCACACAGTCCCCGGATATACATTTTAAACACAATATTTTGAGCTAATCTTGAAATATTTCAAATTTTCAAACATTTCCCATCAGTAAAAATTACCCTTCAACGAATTTTTGCCCAAAAACCAATGAATGATACAATGTTATTTATCATGTCAAACAAATCTATGATATGCATTTTAAATAAAATTATTAGAGTTATTTTTGAAAATTTTAGAGTTAAAAATTCACTTCTCTGTAAACTAACACTTAATATCAGGGATGGATTGAGAATTTAAAAAAAATGTTTTAAGGTATAACCCTATAAAATCTAAATATCAAATTTTAACAAAATGCATCTGTTTTTGTGTTGTGGCTGTGGACAGGCAGACAAACAGACATGGGTACAGACAGACTATTGTAAAATCATTTTTTTAGGGCAGGGGGGGTTGATTTTATATAAAACATAAAGATTCATTATAATTTTGAGATAGATTTTTTCACGATTAGCCTACAATTATTTTCTTTGATATGAGGAAGAAAATTCATTCAACATGATGTATTCCAAAATTTTATTAAAATTACTGGGGTCTGTGGGAGGACAACTTCTCCATTTATCCCCCTCCTACTCCCCCGGGTGCACCACTGGATTGTGTACATTTTGAGGGTTGTTAGATAAATAATGTTGGCTTCTCCATATTTAGTTTTTTATATGAACTAAAAGTTATTTCAATGGAATACAATAAATATTATAAAGCCTGCTTTTTTTGTCTGTTTTACAGATGCTAAATATTTACTCGCACACACAAACACACACACATATATCTTTATATACCTTGATTTTCTTACGAATTTACATTTGAAGCACTTATTAGAAAATACTAACATATTTGCTGTGGTCATTGTGGTCATGATAACATTTTATTCTTTTTCTAGTGTTATTTTATAGGAATCTATAAAACTTATGTAATTAAGATACGTATATGTATATATAATAAGTGAGTCTGACACCTTAGCTCAGTTGGTAGCATGTATCTTTACTGAACAAAGGGTCCCGGGTTTGATTCCCGGTACAGCCAAACATTTATCATTGGTGAAATGTGGGTATACCAGTTCTCAGTGATGAATTGAAGGCCGGGGACTGGATATTCTGCTTGTCCTCATCTTAAGGTGAATTATAAGGCATATGAAGTTATGGCAGGCCTAGCAAGCCGGAATTGGAAAATACATGACTTGAATAAAATAATGACCCAGGCCACAGGCTGGAAAAAACGGAAAACTATATATAAAAATTTACAGCTTCAGATTACATTACTTGACGTGTTAATACATGAAAATAGATATAGTTTTTTTTTCTATCTGTCACACTCATGGGAAAATTGGGAAATATTTATATAATTTAAACACAGACACTTTTGTGTGATTATATCTATAGCATAGAATTTAATAACTCACATTAAAATTGACTTAAAGCTACAAGATTGTAAAACTTTTGTATTTCTTGCCCCAAGTTTTATCAATCGTTTAAACCAGCCGCATTTTATAGCACTTAAATGAGGAAGATTGTGACGTGTGCGTTTGGTGGCGTTGACAGGCAACTGTGGCGCTAGGGTCTGTGATGGATCTGTGAGCTTGCCTGAGGCGAACAGCGAGTCAGTTGCTCGAGATACTTGTAGGAGTTGAGACCTGCTGGTATACGTGTCCCATACAGTCAGTCATTGTCAGCCACGCCCACTTACACTTCATGGAATCCACAGTGTGCTTTGTAACAGTAACAATAAACCGTATACACAAGTCAAACTCAACGGCTTTATTATTGCTTCTAAAACATGTTCATGGCCTATGGGGGTTGACAATATAAGGTAGAATTTGGAGGGGAGGAACCTGTATTTGTGATTAAAAAAAATTCAATGCACCCGGCAAAGGTTGTACCCCAAACTTTCTGTCACCGGCAAAACTGACTATATGTTCTTGAAGCTTGCTTCTCGGGCCCAACTTTTTTACTTTTTTTTTAGAAAAATAAAATTCAATTTTAAGTGAATTTAAGTGGGACAAGTTGTACTAGAATGACGTGAAAGAAACATAAATATGTAATATAATTAAAATATATATGCTCAATATTTAAAAAATTATAAAAAATTGTAATATTATCATATTCTTAAAATTGAAAAATGACACCTGGACACGGGAATCGAACCCGGGACTTTCGGCTTAGTACGCCAATGCTCTTACCACTGAGCTATCCAGGATTCGTCCCGTGCCCATGGTCATTCTTCACTCATAGTTTAAGGCAGAGTCTAAGATGGACGTGCGGAAGTCGTCAGCTTATAAACATGTGATTATATGAGATCACAGCCATCAGACCACGCAGCCATTAGCGACTCGGTAGTTGGCAATTTAGCAGCCATTCGACAATTATATATATATAATTGTACAGGATCTTGTATATATTCATGAAACAAATAGCCGAAACTATTGTTAATGCATTTTAGTGGGGATATTCCCTCTTAGATGTCATATTCTGAAAATTGAAAAATGACACCTGGACACGGGAATCGAACCCGGGACCTTCGGCTTAGTACGCCAATGCTCTTACCACTGAGCTATCCAGGATTCGTCCCGTGCCCATGGTCATTCTTCACTCATAGTTTAAGGCAGAGTCTAAGATGGACGTGCGGAAGTCGTCAGCTTATAAACATGTGATTATATGAGATCACAGCCATCAGACCNCATATATTAATGAAACAAATAGCCGAAACTATTGTTAATGCATTTTAGTGTGGATAGTCCCTCATAGATATCATATTCTGAAAATTAAAAAATGACACCTGGACACGGGAATCGAACTCGGGACCTTCCGCTTAGTACGCCAATGCTCTTACCACTGAGCTATCCAGGATTCGTCCCGCCCTCAGGGTCATTCTTCACTCATAGTTTAAGGCAGAGTCTAAGATGGACGTGCGGAAGTCGTCAGCTTTATAAACATGTGATTATCAAAGATCACAGCCATCAGACAACGCAGCCATTAGCGACTCGGTAGTTGGCATTTTGCAGCCATTCGACAATCGGGACGAATCCTGGATAGCTCAGTGGTAAGAGCATTGGCGTACTAGGCCGAAGGTCCCGGGTTTGATTCCCGTGGCCAGGTGTCATTTTTCAATTTTCAGAATATGATATCTATGAGGGACTATCCACACTAAAATGCATTAACAATAGTTTCGGCTATTCGTTTCATTAATTGTAATATTAATTAAAAGTTATGATACATTTTAATTATGAATATGTCGAAATTGTAACAAACATCTAAAAATTAGGTACCTTTTAAAATAAACATCTAAGTACTTATTACACTTAAAACTAAGTTGATAAAATCAAACGATGATGTGGCCATGCATAAATTGAATATTAATGTATTACTCTTGAGAAATGACAGAAAAAAAATTATTAAATTTGAAAAGTAAAAATGTATTCCAGTGAATAGAGACATTATCTTACAAAAGGTCAAGTAGTTTTGATTTTTTAATATGTTATATAGGTCGGTCCCGTGGCTTAGAATCAAAGTTTTTGACCTCCCTGCCCTTGTGCGTTCGCTGTGGCGCGCCAAAAACCGACGAAATTCCGGTCATTTTTCAGTGTATTCGGTATATTGTTTTACAAATGCATCTTAGAGAGAAATGTTGTCATTAAAGGTTGTAGAATATTAAATTTTCTACAACTTTTATATTAAACGTTATTTTGTAAAACTATTATGTAAAGAGTTACGCAGCATCAAGGTTACAAATTTTTCATAAAATTGCTACTTTTTAAAAAATGTAGTCGAATTTTTTTATTATATCTCCAGAATGGTACGTCATGGAGAAAAATGTATTGAATAAAAGTGGTAAGAAATTAAATTTGCCATAAGATTAAAACCAAAAAATATTGTCTTAGACTAAACAAAGGAGCTACGCTGCTTTTAAGGGTTATAAGGTGAATACTTTCGCTAATTTGAGTATAGTTACGGGTGTTAGTTAAAAGAGTTTCTTTTTGCAAAGCCTCGGTTCTGGCACATATTTATCTGATTACCAAACCCTTCCTTCACCTCTGACAAGACATCTTATGAATGTGAGGAATGCCAGGTCTCCACCGTGGTTTGGATTCCACGTTAAACTGTAGGTCCTCCATTTCATCTCACAATCACCCTACCATTACACATTAGCGTAAGTGCGTATAACCAGAACGGGTAGTAAGACGCCGTGCTAATAATAATAATAATAATTTATGAAAAGCCAAGCAACTTCAATAAAAAATAAAATGCATAATGTTAATAGTATAGTGAAATAATAAGAAGAAATTTTATTATTATGTATATATCTGTATGTAAAAACGGTAGTAACAATATACTTACAATTTAGAAAATTTAGAATTTTCTACGTTTATTTTTGTGTTGCTTCGAAGGCTCAGCTAGTTCCTCCTCGATTTCTTCAATCAGCAGTTCAGTTGGATTGTCTTCTTCATTTTCATTAATTATGATGTCAACTTTATGGTCACCGGTTTGTTCACAGAAGTTTTTACAAATTATGGAGCACTTGAGACCGGCCTTTCTACAACTGCAGACCATAGTGCATCCTTTCCTGCACTGACAGGAAATGTAGGTCAGGATTGACTGAGGAACTGGATCTGTGGGGGTCTTAATAGGAAACCGTCCTTTACTGTCCTTCCTACATCCCCAATCCAGAGGGTTTTAATAGGAACCAGTCCTTTACTGTCCTTCCTACATCCCCAATCCAGAGGGTTTTAATAGGAACCAGTCCTTTACTGTCCTTCCTCCATCCCCAATCCAGAGGGTTTTAATAGGAACCAGTCCTTTACTGTCCTTCCTCCATCCCCAATCCAGAGGGTTTTAATAGGAACCAGTCCTTTACTGTCCTTCCTACATCCCCAATCCAGAGGGTTTTAATAGGAACCAGTCCTTTACTGTCCTTCCTACATCCCCAATCCAGAGGGTTTTAATAGGAACCAGTCCTTTACTGTCCTTCCTACATCCCCAATCCAGAGGGTTTTAATAGGAACCAGTCCTTTACTGTCCTTCCTACATCCCCAATCCAGAGGGTTTTAATAGGAACCAGTCCTTTACTGTCCTTCCTACATCCCCAATCCAGAGGGTTTTAATAGGAACCAGTCCTTTACTGTCCTTCCTACATCCCCAATCCAGAGGGTTTTAATAGGAACCAGTCCTTTACTGTCCTTCCTACATCCCCAATCCAGAGGGTTTTAATAGGAACCAGTCCTTTACTGTCCTTCCTACATCCCCAATCCAGAGGGTTTTAATAGGAACCAGTCCTTTACTGTCCTTCCTACATCCCCAATCCAGAGGGTTTTAATAGGAACCAGTCCTTTACTGTCCTTCCTACATCCCCAATCCAGAGGGTTTTAATAGGAACCAGTCCTTTACTGTCCTTCCTACATCCCCAATCCAGAGGGTTTTAATAGGAACCAGTCCTTTACTGTCCTTCCTACATCCCCAATCCAGAGGGTTTTAATAGGAACCAGTCCTTTACTGTCCTTCCTACATCCCCAATCCAGAGGGTTTTAATAGGAACCAGTCCTTTACTGTCCTTCCTACATCCCCAATCCAGAGGGTTTTAATAGGAACCAGTCCTTTACTGTCCTTCCTACATCCCCAATCCAGAGGGTTTTAATAGGAACCAGTCCTTTACTGTCCTTCCTACATCCCCAATCCAGAGGGTTTTAATAGGAACCAGTCCTTTACTGTCCTTCCTACATCCCCAATCCAGAGGGTTTTAATAGGAACCAGTCCTTTACTGTCCTTCCTACATCCCCAATCCATAGGGTTTTTCAGTTGGCACATCCATGTCTGAACTTAGTGATAGGTACGGAAGACATGGTACATAGCTGCATCCTGTGTCGGTGGCAGCTTTGAAAGATTTAGCTTGCTGCCAGTATCAGATTTGGAGAATAGCTGATAGCGCAAAGCATCTAATGTCGTTGCCCTGTCACCTCCATACAGAGCAAGAACTATACACTCTCCTGTTTCAGAAATGGTTGAAACACTGGCGTTAGGATCTCTAATGATCCTTGCAAGTTCATGCAATGCTGGTTTGTTCTGAAACAAAGTGCAGAATTTGGTTGAATTTATTTCATATCTGTAGTTCCTTGTTTCTTGATTTATGGCTGCAAGAGCTGTACAGTTATTTTGACGACATGTTTCAATGCATCACCGGTATCATCCTCAGATCAAAATTGAAAACTGTATGCTTGAGTATCCTATGTCGTGTTATTGAGGAAGGGAGTTTCCTTAATAACACGACATAGTATACTCAAGCACACATAATATTTAATATATACATGGTCACATCAACCTTTGATTTTATCAACTTAGTTTTAAGTGTAATTAGTACTCAAATGTGTATTTTAAAATGTACCTAATATTTAGATGTTTGTTACAATTTCAACATATTCATAATTAAAATGTATCATAACTTGTAATTAATATTACCATTATTTTACAAATATCATTTAAATATTGTGCATATATATTATATTTCTCTCACGTCAATCTAATACAACTTGTCCAACTTAAATTCACTTAAAATTGAATTTTATTTTTTCTAAATAATCTCTAACGTTTCTTACTAAGCAATTCAAATGTTTTTCAAAAATGTATTCCCTTTGTTAAATTATTTGCAAACATATTTTGGCTATGAAAGTTGTGAAGTGAAAATATGTGATTGTGTCCAATGAAGATAAGAAATTAGGCGAAAAAATAAAAATGACATTGCTTTTAATAAATAATTGATTAGAAAGACTGTCTCAGTACAATTAATATGTTAATCATCCCACCCAGTTCATGAATCGGGCAAATTTCTGCCCATTCCATGAACTGGCTTATTCTTATGACCATTTCACGAATTAGTAAAAAATAGTCCAGTTCATAAATTGAGAAGCTCCAATCGTTACCTAATTCATGAATTATACAAGTTTTTGACTGATCGGTTAAATGAACAATTGGACAGTTTTGGTCTTTAAGTTAATTATAATTTAAATTGTTTTAGGACGGAAGGATAGTTTAAGTTAGGCTGGGTTAATTTAATATAATATCTTAAAACTAATTCTATCCAAGCTCTTAGTATTTTGGTACAACAAGCTCTAGTTCATGAAATGGGCTAAATTTAAAGCAATTTTTGGCTCAGTTCGTGAAATATTCAAGCGAAGAAGCCAGTTCACAGAATGATCAGAAATTTGACCAATTAATGAAATGGTCAGTTTCACTATTGTGTCCTAACACTTATATCATGCATTGATGGGCAGGCATACCAAACTTCAAGTTCATACAATATGGTTTTCCTGTGACAGGGAGGTCGATATTTGAATCCCGGTCGGGTTTATCTAAGTTTTTTTTTCTTAAATTGATTTATACTCACCTCCACACAAATTAGGGTACATTTAATCTAAACTATACCTTCTTAATTCTCGTATCATTAAAGTATTTAAATTCGGTTAGCCTGGAAGTGTAACAAGACGCACTGATAAAAATAAACAAACCTCAAACAAATATATCTATAATTTTGCCCTTAGATACTGAATATCACCAAATTTTAGACACACCTATATATAATTTGTTCATAATTCAAAACCTAAACAATTATCCTGTGCGAATCCAAGATTTTCAATTTTGAAACGAATCAGAATTTTTGTTTCTTAAATCGAATATAAATCAAATATTTGTAGTCCAAATCGAATATCTTATAGGTAATTAAAATATTTTGTATCGAATAAAATATGAATATTTTTAAAGAAATGACATCAAATATAAATCAAATACCTGTCCAAAATTAATTAAATATCTTTTAAATTAGTTCAATAATAATATAAAGAATAAACCATCCCCAAATAAATAATACATTTTAAATACTATGGGATTATTTTGTTTTTATGGCCAATTAAAATGGTGTCCCGACAAATGGTACCAGAAACATTTCATACCACCATACTTGAACAGGGTCTACTAATGACTTCAAAATATTTACGATGGGACAAATGGGCCACTTCTATCAGTTTAGACTAAAAAAAAGGAGCTAATATGTGCAAACAAGGTTCATTACTGGATAGTAGATAGTTGTGAGAACGCCAACATTTCTGTTAGTGTAAGTTAAATAGTGGGTTAGGTTAGCTAAGCTAAAGTCAGGTTAAGTTAGGCTAGGTAAGGTTAGGTTTGGTTAGGTTAGGTTATGTTCGATTTCAAATACTTGAAACGCTCCACTACCATTGTCATTCTCCTTTGCGACGTGACCTCACATATCAGAGGCATCATACAGACTAATTAAATCAAATCCACCTAAATGAATTTTAAACTGAAGTCTGGACACACCTTCCCATAATGTGGTATCATTTGTCGCATCGAAAATATTTTAAAGTCATTAGTAAACCCCTCTCAGGTAGCCATCCGCCTGAGTGGTACGAAATGTCACGTGGTAGGAAATGTCACTGGTACCATTTGTTGCATATTCAGTCAAATAATGAATCCATGTTAACTTATTTAAAAATTTAAATTATTAAAACATTTTACCTTTTATTCAAATTTCGAATTGAATTAAATTGAATCCGATTCTTGGATCTATTTGGGTTTAAAGTTCCACATCCAACACGGATCTTTCAAATATTTATCTTAGGAATATCGAATCAAATATGAATCCTAATAAAATTCACATTATGATTTGAAATGTTTAAGTTTAACACATGCTTAGAAAAACAGTTATGTTTCTTGTAGGTACAATGTAGCATTTTAAGAGTGTGCATCAAATACCAATCAACTCTGTGTTACCGTCGGATAGAAATCGTGAATTTACACGAACACTATTACACGTGGATAATTTCTGATTAAACATTAATGGGGATAAATAGTTAATAGACGTTCCTATTACTGACAATTGTTGGAATATTAAACTGTGTTGAAAAGGCAGTTTTTGACAATTATATAATGGCTTCACATATAAACAATGTGAACAAATCTTCATTCTGTCATTATAGGGACATACTGTAGTTATTAACAAGAAACTTTGTCACTTTGTCCCCCCAAAGTTCCGTGGAAAGTTTCGAGTAATCTATTGAATACGAATACACTGCACACATTTCTGGCCTATCGTGGGCCCTTTCTTTCCTCTTTTACTCCCGAACCTCGCGCGCGCGCACACACAAACGAGCCGCCAGCTGAGTTGGAGCTGCTCTGATGATCGCTCTTAATTGTTGATACCCTGTACAAGTTATACCTCTCCTTTTCTCCAATATTGGCGACATGCTTCACTAGGGTGAATTCGAGAAGGGGGGGTCAAGCGACAGATGTTCGTTTGACCTCGTTACAGAGATATGAGTGATTATCCTGTAGTGCCGCCCTTCGAGGGAGATGGATTAGCCGAGGAGGACTATTAGTTGACCTCATGTGACTCTAGACCTCACACACCCTTCACCCTTTATTCTCAGGACACTATCGGAGATGGTACAGTCAATTTTTATAGGAAGGGTCTTTTGGGAAATTAAAACATATTTTAGACAGTCAACATATAGGCGTAGGCTATAACATTTTATTATTTTATAAGTATTGATAATGTATATCAAAAAGTGACAGCTGAACATAACCATAATTTCAAGTATGAAAACGGGAAAGTAGATCTAATAACTTTTCCAGCTCTCTTTACACCTATTGTACTGTATACAATGGGTGACCCACCTTCATGTGACTTAAATAATGAAATATTGTAACGCCACAGAAGGTATTTGCCTTCAGAAAATACAATTGTATATATTATATATTTAAATCGACATAGAAAAAAGAAAATATTGCGTATTATTTTATTTTCAAAAGTGACATTTTCAGAACGCTTTTATTTTTTTGCTCTGCTTATTACTACCAGGATACTCACATTCAACAGGTTAATGAATAATTTAGAAGGAATGTACTCTCATTTGCATGAAGAGAGGGTTGGAAACTATTTAGGAAAAACACAATTTTAGCACACGCACATACACATCTTTGGTCGCGTGGCTTACTGCGTCACTTTCGCAATATACCAGATTGCGGGGGACTGGGAGATAGGGGCTCGAACCCCGCTTGGATGGACTGAGGATGGTCTTGCCGAAATGGTTTACCATTCTCCTTCAACACAAATTCAGGTATATTTCCTGTAATTATGTATTTATCATCTCTACTCAAGTAGGGGAGTAAAATACTTACAACCCGGAGGAGATTGACCAAACTAATAAGATCTGAATTTTGAGAATAGGCAAAAGGCTAAACATGGGGTACGAAATTCATCTGATAGCTTATGTGCTTGAATCACTGCATTGGCTACTCTCCAGACACAACTGGTTCCTCCCTTCCCCAAGAGGTTGCACTGACAACACCAAGTGTTGCTAACTCTTGGTTTCCCTCAGAGAATGCGCGGACATCGATAGAATCACTTGTAGTATTAAGCTTGGATAATATTTTTTTTATTCTTTGGATGCGCTCTGAATGTCAACATTTTGTCTTGAAACTTAAGCATTTGATGATCTTACAAGCAAGCGTATTGGTAACATTTAAATTTAAACCAAATATTTAAAATCCTAATTACAGTTTTTCGGAAATATATACGAATAGTTTGAATTCTATAAGCATGCATGAGTATAAAGAATTAAATTGTTCAAGAATATTTTCTCACTAACATAACACACATTATGTATTTATTGATTCTTTCTTTACCTTTCATCATCGTATGCCAAAAATATCGATTTTTCCTCTTAAGCACAAATCTATTGCCTTGTGGACACGAGTTATTTTCCTCCTTAAGTCATTAATGAGCTCAATTAAATTGATTGGATGGGTCCGATAAGTACTTAAGGGGGAGGGGGATGCATGTGGAAAGAAGTGAATACAAACAAAAAGTTCCATACAATCTTAATCTTTTTACATTAGTTTTACGATAAAATAATTTAAGATAATTATGAAATTAAAGTTTTTCTTCTGATATTATATTTATATTTCGTCACTACTCAAATCAAATTATTGTGTGCACAGTTTAAATATAATAAAATAAAAGTCTTTTAGGAAAGAGGGTGGTGGACGCCCACGCTCATTTTCTGAATTCCGCCCTAATTTAAGTTATTTATTACCGTATAAATAACTCGCTATCGTAGCTCTTACTATCAAAACAAGTAGCACTCATAAAACATTGTGCTTATAGTGACTATATATCTGTTTCAAGAAAAGGTTTGAAGAAACTGGATTTAATTTGGTGTATTGTAAAGTTTTATTCAAATTTTATAAAACCTAGAGAATTGACCCAAAGTTGTAATTAGAATTTTGGACCGATATCTCTCTCTCTCCATGTATATATATATATTTCTAAAATAGTTTATTTTTGCTAACACTAAATACTTACAAAACACGAATGAAAAGACTAACCGTGAGATCGCTCATCGTAATTTTTGTAACAGCGCAGGCTATCTCATGATAGTTGCCTTAATGGTTTTAGGCACAGCTTTTTCTACTGAAACAAGAACGATAATCTGTGTAATGAGTGGGGATGGGGGGGGGGTGCAGGATGGAGGTCTGATCCAGCACACATTGGCTTTTATAAACGATTTATTAAAATATCTAATAATAAAAACATGTTATATTTTAACAAAAAACCAACACAATGTTTAAGTGAACTTTTCCATAGTATTTTGTGTCTCACATTTTATAATGATGTAGGAGTTGATGTTAAATCTTATGTTATTCAAGTCTGAAATGGAGGATTATAACATATATTCACTAACTTTCAAGAGGACAAATAACCCCGAAATATTGTTATGGCTATTATTAATTTTACATCACAATAATCATCATAATGATAAGTGTGCTTCACAGCACACACGTTTCAAAGTACGCATTTACTAATTGTATGACTTGGAAGTATAAACACTGAGAGCAATAAAGGTATATGTCACAGTATTTACAATGGCAACAGGTAGGATGACCTCGGCCGATGCTGCTGCCTTGCGGCGGTGTCAGAACTATTAAGTGGTTATGCCATTGCTCACTGATTTAATGTACAGAGCTTGTATATGCAATTAATTTTAATGTGGTCAATATATTTATTACCTTGCTCCACGTGTACACGAACCAAAAAAATATTAGAAAGAAACCAGATGCGTACATGCGCATAATGAAGCCGGCAAAACTTGATCCAAAACTGCCCTGGGCAGACCCGCGCCCAATCCATTTTCCCCTCCCCTACAAAAAAAATGTCTTGGCTCTCTATCCTTACATAGTTCAAAAAGAGGTTTCCAATGACACAGTGTGGATTCTAAAAATTAGTTTTTAGCCTTTGGTTGTTTGGATGGGCGCTTCAAACGTCTGTTGGAAACTGTAGTCTCATTATACTGACTGTTATTAATAAATGAGATGTTATTTTGTTCCTACAGTGACTTTTAGCTCAACAAATCAAAGACATTGTTAAAAAAAATTAAGAACACGGAATAATTTATATGAATGGCAAATACACAAATCTATATCACCCACACTTCCAATGGTTTGAATGGATGTACTTAATTATAATTCTAAGAAACCTCTTCCATTCATAAACAAAGCTAAGGTAAAACTTTTCAATTAATTGTTTGCAGCTGGCATCTTTTCGTTCAAAAGAAACACTAATTAGAATTCTATTAGAACATTTGAATGAAGTTTCGCGAATAATTTAATTTCCCTAATGAGTTGAAAGAAGATAATCAATGCTCCCATTTCTTGAAAATTAAATAAGTTTTTGACGCATGGAATTTCTTTCTATTGGTTAAAAGACCGGTTTAAAAACAAGATTTTCTAAAAGTTTATATAGGGTGACCAGGTGGTCTAGGGGTAAGGTGTCAGACTTCTGTGCTGGCGGCCGGAGTTCAATCCTCGGTCCCGGCACAGATTTATC
Source organism: Timema douglasi (assembly GCA_901482245.1). Lineage (NCBI taxonomy): Eukaryota > Metazoa > Arthropoda > Insecta > Phasmatodea > Timematidae > Timema > Timema douglasi. The sequence goes on along the minus strand of CABEEJ010005592.1, from coordinate 28,828 downwards.
TGATTACCAAACCCTTCCTTCACCTCTGGCAAGACATCTTGTGAATGTGGGGAATGCCAGGCCTCCACCGTGNGGGTTCAATCCTCGGTCCCGGCACAGATTTATCTAATTACCAAACCCTTCCTTCACCTCTGACAAGACATCTTGTGAATGTGGGGAATGCCAGGCCTCCACCGTGGTTCGGATTCCACGATAAACTGTAGGTCCTCCATTTCATCTCACAATCACCCTACCATTACACATTAGCGTAAGTGCGTATAATCCGAATGGGTAGTAAGACGCGGTGCTAATAATAATAATAATAATAATAATAATAATAATAATAATAAAAGTTTATAATAAAATATGTTATATATATATATTTAAATTTGGCACGAACGTATATTATATTATATTATATTTATAATAAATATTCTGATAATATTCTAAGTTTTTCAGTATCAATTCTTGCATAGGTGGGTATACGAAACAAGGCGTCAAGCTCATCTGGTTTGTTTGCCGATGAAGGGGATATTGGGGTTCAAATCCCAGGTGGGTGTACAGGATATTTTCCAAAATGATTCACCTCTCTACTTTCACGCAAACATGGTCACATTTCCTTTAAAATGATACCTTGGCTTACTCATCTCACGCCGAGTACATTGTATTTCACCACATGTTCGGGTTGTACGCATATATAGAACTTATATTAGTCACGTTACTGGAGTATGGATGAGAAGAGGAAATAAGCCCACATTTTCGTGGAGGAAGAGTGGGAAAAATCACCCTCAGTGATAAATTTAAAACTTATTTTTTAATCCCCTCTTTTTATGTGAATATATTTTTTCCGTATAGTTACTTAGTTTGAACTATTTGATCTATATGTGCTTTAAAATATAAAATACAAAACACATTCTTTGGAGTATCTATTACAATCTAATTTAGTGAAAATATTCCACAACAAAGATTCATAATATTCAAACAAGTTGTTTGTGCGCACAAGGGACGTATAAGCTAATAATTGGATTTTTATCCAACTTAAAATTTATAGACACCCACAACAAAAGCCTTAGTCTTTATATGCATTATTCAGATATATTTTTTCCATGTTAGACTTGATCAAAATTTAAAAGCGGATTTACACTATAGGCCCATTAGGCACGGACCTAGGGGTGGCGGCTTTAGGGGGTGGCACATTTTGGATAACATTATTTTAATTTTATTTTTTTAATAATTAAGTTTAAAAATTATTTACTAACATTATTGAAATAGTTAAAGTTAAAGTCAGAACGACAATATTTATTTTTAAATAACTATACTTTGCAATTACTTTGTAACTAAGGTCAGTCTCCCCTTCTTTATAATGTTAACTCAAGCTAATATAGGGTATGTATATGTCATATTTTCTTTCGTGGCCTAGGGGCGCAATATTTTTAAACCCACCACTTTCAAAATTCGATCCGTGGTTTTTAGCTACCTGATTTAGAGGTTATCTTCCCAGTACTTCCCGTTTATTCTAAAATTTGGTTTACAATGTCTCAACCTGTTTAAACCTTGTGCTATAAAAGGAACAAAGCGTGTTTGTAGTTAATGTTTGTCCATGAATTGCAAAGCTTTAAAGATGGAAAGTATCTTTGGTTTACGGATGTATCCGCATGCACCACTAATTATACAACCGTTCACTTTCATCTATATATCCACTGCACAGACGGCAGCATAAAGACAGCTCCTCATGTTGCCGGTGGCTGTTGTATCGATGGTAGCTTATAGTCACCAATGATTTACACATATCCATCACAGACTCTCCCTTAAACTATGGGTAATGACTGAAGAATGACTCCGAAGTATGGGAAAAATCCTAAATAGGTCAGCGGTAGAACATTGGTGTTATATGCCAAGGGTCCCGGGTTCGATTGCCGTGTCCAGGTTTGATTTTTCAATTGACAAGAAGCTATATTATTTATCAATAATTCTGTTTGTGTATTTTAAACTGATTAAATGAATGCATCATTATTAACTTATATGAATGTATTCATCTTTCCGGATGATATAGGCTGTATTAAGAACATTCATCATAGCAGGCCCAACTCAGCTCCCGGCTTGTTCGTGTATGCGTGTGAGGTATGAAAGATAAAGGGGAAAGAAAATACCTAGGGTATGCCAGAAATATGTTCATTCGTATTTGAATTATTACTCGATACTATCCGTGGTGACGATGGGAGACAAAACAACACATTCTCGTGTTAATAACTACAGTATGTACCTAGTAGGACCGAATAAAGATTTGTGCACACTGCTTATATGTGAAGCCATTCAAAAATTGTCAAACACGGATTTTTCAATGCAGTTTTTATCCAAGTATAATTTAATATTTCAACAATATTCAATACTAAGAACCCCTAATAACTCTTTATCTCCATTAATGATTAATCAGAAATGATCCACGTGCAATAGTGTTCATGTAAGTCTACTATTTCTAGTTGATTGTATCATAAAGTTTATTGGCATGTGATACACGCTTTTAATCGGTAACATTGTTTATCAGGGCTAATAATGAGTCCTGACTAAACCATATTGCATTTATTATACCCGTCAAGCTTTATAATAACACATGTTTATTAAGAGTGTAGGCTTGTCAACACGAGTGAATGCAGAACGAGTCTTGTGCACACAGTATAAGATACAGAGGCTATTTTAATCGTTCACTCTTTCACTGAGTTTAAATTTGCTTACACGAGTGTATGTCAATCAAACCTTGTTGCACCTCTTGTTAGATACTGAGGTTATATTAATCGCCTATTATGTCTTTGAATTTAAACCTGTTTGCACTAGTGTATGGCAACCACACGTTGTTGAAACTCTTTTTAAATCTGAGGTTATATTAATCGCTCCCTATGTCAATGAATTTAAATTATTATTATTAGAACCGCGTCTTACTACCCATTCGGGTTATACGCACTTACGCTAATGTGTAATGGTAGGGTGATTGTGAGATGAAATGGAGGACCTACAGTTTATCGTGGAATCCGAACCACGGTGGAGGCCTGGCATTCCACACATTCACAACTTATGCATAATACATATCTTGTCAAAGGTGAAGGAAGGGTTTGGCAATAAGATAAATCTGTGCCAGGACCGAGGATTGAACCCCGAACCCACAACATCGAAGTCTGACACCTTACACCTAGACCGCCAGGTCATCAATAATTACACATTCTGTCTATGCATGTAAACTTGTTCATACGAGTGTATGCAAGTCAAACTGTGTTGCACTTCTTGTTCAATACTCAGGTTATATTAATCACCCATTCTGTATATGAATTTAAACTTGTTCACATTAGTGTATGCTGAACAAACCTTTTTGTGACTATTGCATGTTACTTAGGTTATATATTATACGCACATTTAGTCTATGGATTTAAATTTGTTCATACGAGTACATGTTGATCAAACCTTGATGCACACACTGTAGGATAGAGAGGATATATTAATCACGACTGTTTATGACTGTAAAGTTCTTACCAAGTTATTGGATAACTGGAAAGGGAAGCTTTTGTTGAATAAATAATTGCCGAGTTAGGTTTCCTCTCCGCCTGAATTTATTTACGTTTTACAATCGTTAATGTAACTCACCGTGCTAGTTAGATTCATTCGGTAGGGCTATTCTTGCAATGACCTAGTCAGATGCATTCTATAGCGTGAACAAATACCAAAATAACTAATTGTCGTACATATTTAGGGTACATCAGCCATGTTGAATTTGGAGGATGTAGACGATAGCAATTAAAGTTCTACATGGGAAGGGACGAGGTCAATTTGCATAAATAAGTTGAGGGTCATTTTGTTTTGAACTCAAGTGTTGGAATGCCACCGTGTTAAAGAAAGATATGTGACTGTATTGTTTTGTTCTAATAGTTGGTTAGTAATAATTTATACGAATTCCAAAAATACTTGAAATTCTAGTTTATGAAAATGCATGAATAATGTATGTGTGTGTTTGTTTTGTTTGAGTGTATAGACCGGCTCTGCGGTTATAAAACTAATAGAGTTTTGTTTGACTTATACAATTTAAAATACAATTTAAAATCTTGACCTAATCGTAGATGTAAATATAATCTAAATTAAGCATTCTAGCGTTCCAACATTTTATCTTTATTTTAAAATGAAATATAAACATTTACAAAAACAATTTAGTATTTACTTTATGAGGAATTCTGGGTGGTTATTCTTCTTTAAGTTGGTCTAACCAAAAGTTCCTGATATAATGAAGTTTGATCTAGTCTTTGATCAAAGCCTTACACATTTTTAAACATACATTTTTACATAAAATCTCTTTAATTAAAAACAGGATAAAGGTTTCTGCAAAATAAATATTCATGAGTCTGTTATTAAAAATCCACCGTGTATATTAAAATATCATAATTCTTAAAATGTATTTTATTACTGAAACATAACATATTGAAACCCAAGTTACATTCATACATGTTCAGAAGATGTGGCATTTCTCGTTGCTCTGAAGTCGCAATGATATATTAAAATAAATTATGGTTTCTATTAACTTATATTTGATTCCAACTAAGTCATTTCATTTCGGTGGTCACACAGTCTGATGCTTAAGTATCACACTATACTAGATTGTTGGTAGGAGGACGATAAAAGTTTGAATTTCTTCTCATCCTTTAATTTAAGCTAATGCGAGTACATTTCCTCTAGTATACCCTTAAATTCTTTATACCTTCGCTGAAGTCAAGCATTGGTGTTGAACTTATTAATTAAGAAATTAAACTCAATTTGTTATTTTTAAAAATATTGGGTAGTTAACGTTTATTTTATGAACTAATACATTACTGTACATCAGCACATGACTAATACAATATTTTAACTCCGGATTAGGATCAATGTCCAGTTCCCTAGACATAAATGTATCATTGTAAGAGGGTAGGCCTCAAATTCTTCTATGATAAATTGTTTGCCAATATAGGGAATCAAAAGTGGACACTCTAATTCAGTGGACAAACGTGCTACGGATGAAGTTAAGAAACTAGGAAGCCACATGCACGTGATTTTAACGTTACTGATTCAAAATGAACTTGACTAAATCTGTTTTTATGTAAAAAACAAAAAGAGATTTGTTTAAATTAAATTAAGTATGCACGGATTATATTTTGATTAAGATTCGACCGAATAGTTTATAAGATGATCGAACGTTGTTTGAAGATGAATATATTTCAACAGAAGTCAATATATAGTAAAAATATATACGTACTCACTTAATAAGGCATTAGGAACTCGAAAGTTCATTGCCTACTTTACAAATTTTATTTAAAGTACGCCATCTTGAGCTAGTTATATAAAGTACACCTCTTTACACCCTAACCCTATCTTGAGCTAGTTCTATCTAGTTCACTTCATTACACCCTAACCCTATCTTGAGCTAGTTCTATCTAGTTCACTTCATTACACCCTATCCCTATCTTGTGTTAGTTCTATAAAGTCCTCCTCATTACACCTTATCTACTTCAGGTCCATTCTAATGTTATTCTCCCATCTGTGTCTAAAGTGTATACGTACGAATAGTAAGAGAAAGTTAGTAATAAAACGGTAGAAAGAGCTTTTAAGAAAGCACAAAGATTTTTGTCAAGGTCAATATTGATAACAATTCACAATATTATTATCTATCGGTAATGATATTACTTATCAAAATTAACAGATTCAAATAACATGAATTGATTCATACGTATATGAAAGTAGCTATAGTAACTTTATGTCAGGTACATGTCGGATACTGTCCTTCTTACCACATTCACACTATAGAGTTTATTTCAGTGACCGCATGGTCTAGGGCATCACTATCACAATAGACTACACTGCTGATGATGGAAGATTGGGATTCAATCTAGGTCAACGGTTAGGCCTAACGAGGATGATTTTGCTAAATGGTTTCCCCACTCTCTACACATAAATGCGGGTACACCTCCTCTAAAATTCAACCTCCTCATCCCTAGCCCATTTGCGTAATTAGTAAGTATGCGTTTAGCCTGAATGGGTAGTAAGACGCGGGCAGGTCATAGGTCCAACAATTTCATCCGAGTATACTAGAGGATGCTTTAAAAAAAATAGTTTCCCACTTTCCCTCCGTGAAAATGCTATTTCATAGCCTCTAAATTATACCTACCTCACCCTCTACCCTGTCTACCCCGTTAGCTTATTTAAGTATATGCGTACAGTCCTAATTGGGCTATGAGACCAAAAATAGGAAAAGTTCAACAGTAGATATTTCGTTAAGGACAAATAAACGAAAACAAAAACACATTGCAATTGCTATTTGGGTCTTTTGCGATTACCTACCAAAGGATAGTGTGTCATAAATGTATATTCCTACACACATGTGGTTGTACATGTATATATAAACACACACATCCTTACAAACAGATATTCACATATAATATATATAAATAAATTATATATGTACTGTATGTGAATATATGTTTGAAAAGATGTGTAGTTTTATACATACATGTACAACCACATGTGTGTAGGAATATATATAAGAGTAAACATATTGATGTAACAAAACTCTTGATATCCCTTTTGTTTCTCTCTTCTTAGTTAATTATTCACGCATGCGCATACTATAAGCATTAATTTTATTTTATTTTATTTTACCCCCACGTCTAATTATCTTTTTGGGCTATACTTTTATAACTAACTACGCTAATGTGATAGGGACGAGAAATATTGAATTGATAGGGAGTGTATCAGAATTTGCTTGCAGGGAGAGTAGTAAACTATTTAGTAAAAAAAAAAATGCCATCTCACTCAACTGGGATTCGAGCTATGATCTCCCTGTCATAAAAAGTCCAGCCTATTGTGAGAGTGTTTCCAAACTGTTTTGATATCGACAATAAATATAATATTTTTCCTGGCCTGGCGACCCGAAGGATAGTTTAAATTGCCTATTATTTTTATATTAGTGTTTATTAAATTCATCAAATTAAATTAAATAGCATTAATGGAATTATTTCAATAGCTTTAATATTTAACAAATGTAAAGCACTATTTTTAATGAAAGTTTGACTTTGTTACAATATTCAGTGACTAAATAAGATTATTTCAGTGGTAACTTTAATGTTATCTCGTTCTTGGGGGAATTATTTTAAGTTTAATACTTTGTATCAATAAATGATATCAACTAAGTTGAATCAATTAGAGTAATCTTTTTTATCTTACAAATATAAAACTAAACAATATGCTTGTGTGAAATTTTTGTGAGTGATAAAACCAGAGTTTTTCAGTGCCAATCATGATGTTACTTCATTTTGAAGGTAGCGTTTTAAGTTTGATTGAATGTTGTACAAATCATTCTGAGGATCTTGATTGTTAAAAGACCTGATATTCCTTGTTTAAAGAGGTGGGCTATATTGTTAGAAAAAAAGAAAAATAACCTTTTAAGCTTCCCGAGTCAGAATGGACTTGTCCTTGAGATGGTTCCAGAATTCCGAGTATAGGATGGTTTCAAAACGCTGTTTCGAACCTGTTTATGTTGTCAGTATCACGGTAATTCCATATTCACAGTGTGACGGCGTGTTTTTAATTGTAATATTTCATAATGTTTTTAAAAAAATATCCGAGACCTTCCCGCAACCCTCAGGAACATATTTACAACCCTCTTTCTGGTCACGACCCGGGGTTTATGAACCACTGCCATATACCATGTCCAACTGAGGGCATGCGCAGTTTAGAGTTTCCAACAAAGGTTGTGTACAGTCTCGTTTGTGGAAACGTTTGCTACGCTTTCCACTTAAAGATGGGATTATTATTATTATTGGTGACCTGGCGGTCTAGGGATAAGGTGTCAAGACTTCTATGCTGGTGGCCGGGGTTCAATCCTCGGTCCCAGCAAATATTTATCTGATTACCAAACCCTTCCTTCACCTCTGACAAGACATCTTGTGAATGTGTGGAATGCCAGGCCTCCACCGTGGTTTGGATTCCACGTTAAACTGTAGGTCCTTCATTTCATCTCACAATCACCCTACCATTATACATTAGCGTAAGTGCGTATAACCCGAACGGGTAGTAAGACGCGGTGCTAATAATAATAATAATAATAATAATAATAATAATAATAA
>CABEEJ010005592.1:0-16573 GCA_901482245.1 Timema douglasi | reverse complement strand
TATTATTATTATTAGCACCGCGTCTTACTACCCGTTCGGGTTATACGCACTTACGCTAATGTGTAATGGTAGGGTGATTGTGAGATGAAATGGAGGACCTACAGTTTAACGTGGAATCCGAACCACGGTGGAGGCCTGGCATTCCCCACATTCACAAGATGTCTTGTCAGAGGTGAAGGAAGGGTTTTGTAATCAGATAAATCTGTGCCGGGACCGAGGATTGAACCCCGGCCGCCAGCACAGAAGTCTAACACCTTAACCCTAGACCACAAGATCACCTACAATTTTTCCTAATTAATTTCCCACTTTCGTTTCCATGAAAGTGCAGGTACAATTACACTAAATTCCACCTTCCTCATCCCCGACCCATTAGCGTAACTAGTATATAAGCGTTTCACCCGAATGGGTAGTAATACTCTGTGCAAAATAAATCAAAAGACTGCGACGCTCCCTTTCACAGTAAACGGAGTGTACATAGTTGGGAGTGACTTTCGTCAAAATACACAAAGACTTATTATTAAGTAGTTTGAAATTAAATCACACTTTGGGCTGTAGATATTATTGCGAATTTATTTGCTTTCATAGACATAAACTTTTTATTTAAGTGGACACAACAAATATTACTTTATAAGCACATTCTAATAGAGGTCGTTATGACAGTTTTAAGAAAGTGCTACTGTATGAATACACTGATGGGAAGGTCGAGGTTCGAATCTTATCTGAGTGAGGCTAAAAACTGTGTATTTTCTAAATCCTCTCCTGACGACAAATAGCCTCTCCTATTGCTGCTACGCTTGTTAATATGGGGAATAAGGGGACGTGAGTTAGGACAATGTTTGCACAGATTTTTACGTTGTTTTTTTTGGCCTAAATAAAATCTTTCTCCAGTAAAAACATTTAATTTTCCTTAAATGTTAATATCAACAGTTCTTGACTATCTGTGAAGGCTGCCCTGTAGTTTAATGACAACTTTTCATTTCAATTAAAAAAGCTTCCCATCAAAAGCTGCTACACTCATGAGAAATATTCAACAACTGTTGATATCACCGTGTGAAGAAAATTAAACTCTATGTTTTTACTGGAGAAATATTTGATTTATTTTGGACAAAAAAGGTTTTGTTAAAAAAAAAACTGCAAAAACATTGACCTTAGCTCATGCTCCTTACATCCCCACATAAATAATGTGTTAAATTAGTCATTTTAAGTGTGGTAACGGAAGTATTTTTTGTTGTTGTTGAGATAATTGTTTGCTAATTAATACAAAGAATAAATTTAAATATGACTTCGGACCCTCAAATTTGTACCCTTTCTTTTTTTAGCGTCATGAAATGATTAGGAATTATTTGCAAAATGGGTTGAAATATAAAATTTTGAGAAAATTTGCCCTTTCAGGTTCTGTTTTTTTTAAATCTCAAGCAACGTTTGATTATTTTAAATTTGTAATTTTTTTTATTGATTACAATTTTTATCGTTTCTTCTTCTCAACTCCTCTGTGTGTTTCCATTCCTCTTTCATAAGTTTTACGCTCATTAAAGTGTTTCGGTAAAGCTTGACTTTGGGCTTACGCCTTGCACACATAAAGAGTTCACCTTAAATGGTACATTTTATATTTTGTCTCCCGATGATCCGCCTTTTTAAGTCAAAGGTATTAAAAGTTTTAAAACAAACAAGTTTGGGCATGTTGGTGTTTGAAAGTCAAACAAAGAGTTTAACTATGCCGCTTAAAGCTAGCATCCCTTTGTTCAATATTTGAGCCTATAAAAAGAGTGCATTTAAATTTGTATGAAATATTTGTAAATATATATAATAAATAAATTTTACTATGCAGCTCACAAACCTTTTCGCTCCTTTACTTAAAATGGAGAATTGTATTTAAAACTCGTAAGAAATGTGAAACAACATAATATACATTGTTGCATAAGTATAATGGAAAAAAGATCATCACATTCCATCAGAGAGCATAGATGAAATAATCTACACTGTTACAGAAACATAGATTATAACAATAATCCCTCCATTTCCATTACCTAAATTTAAAATAAATATTTGCTAATAGTTCGGAAACCATTGGTTTGATAAAAATATAATCTAAATAAAACCTTTTTAATTTTTTAGTCGGGTGACCTGGTGGTCTAGGGGTAAGGTGTCAAACTTCTGTGCTGGCGGCCGGGGTTCAATACTCGGTCCCGGCAAAGATTTATATGATTACCAAACCCTTCCTTCACCTCTGACAATGACATCTTGTGAATGTGGGGAATGCCAGGCCTCCACCGTAGTTCGGATTCCACGTTAAACTGTAGGTCCTCCATTTCATCTCACAACCACCCTACCATTATACATTATCGTAAGTGCGTATAACCCGAACGGGTAGTAAGCTGCAGTGCTAATAATAATAATAATAATTATAATAATAATAATAATTTTATTAGTCATACAAATTTTCACTGATAAGTTATTTTGTAGCATAAATATTTGCAGATATATGATTAAAATTGGAAATATCTTCCTTTGTGATGCACCATTTAAGTTATTTTTCCTGAAAAATGAGATGCGTGTTTTTGTATATAACAAAATTTAATCAAAACAGTTTAAACTGATTTCAATTAAATCAGGTACTTATCTTTTATCCTTTAAGTAAAATAATACGGAGTTTTTTTTTAGCTTCATGTATAGTTTTTTTTACTACCTCTTAAGGAAACAGCGTGAATAGGTAGGTATTTATGAATGTAGTAAGCTACCTATACACCAAGTTTCAGCACGATCAGTAAAATGGTTTCGACCCTAATCCCAGTGACAGACAGACAGACAGATGGCATCATGAACCACTTTTTATGGTTAAATGTTGAAATAATGTCGACAGCCATCAAAATCTCGGGAGGGCCCATACACGGTTCTCCCTTCGGGGTTGACTCAACTACAGTCCAACTTTCACAGAAGGGCCTTTCTCTCAGCTATAAATGTTACTAAATTTACTTTCTCGTATTCATACGTCATCATGCTATATGTAGCTGTCACGTTTGATATATAGTATTTGTACAGTACATATATGTGTAATACTTTTATTTGAACATCCATTACTGTTTCCAACTTGTGGTCCGGATCAGTTTTTATTAAAACCATATATTCTCCTCTACCAGCTGGCTAGGCCAATCGTAACTTCATGTACCTTATAATCTAACTTAAGACTAAGGCAGGCACAGCATCCAGTCCCCGTCCGTTAATTTATCAATGTGATTGGCGATAACAACTGAAAGACCCTGCAGCCAATTATAAGAAGGACTTGTATTTAGGTTAAGTTATTAATAAGTATTTTTTATAAATCTTTAGGTTAAGTTAGTTTTAAGTCCATAGGTGGTGATATTGTGGTTAGTAAGCGGAGCGAAATTTCTGGTAGGGTGCCTCCCCAGGTGGTGGGAAGGGGGATTCCCGCCCCCGCTGGGGCTCTCGCTGATCTGGGGACTATTAGATCCAGAGTGCGGTGGGACACCCAGCGGGGCAGGGTACCGGGGGTTTAATATACCCGGGGCGGACAAACTAGTAGGCTAGGTATAGGAGAGAAGGACATATATGACTTTTAGATTTAGGTGCTTATTCTAAATTTATTATTGTATTTTTTTTAAAAAAAGAACATAGTTAAAAGATGTAATGTTAATTCAAGATGTACGAGTAGATCAAGGTCCCGAGCTGAATGCTAGGAATAGGGATAAATAGTGTAAATATATAAACGGGAAAATGTAAGCTCACATTTTAACAATGATTCATTTTTCGGCCATGTTCATAATCGAACCAAAGACCCTTAGCTCAGTAGACAGACACGCTAACGACTGAGCTAAGGTTTCAGGTTAGTAGTAAAAATAATAATAATAATAGTAAAAAATGTTAAATAATTATTTTCTTTAACTCATACCCGTACTGATGAACACGTGATCTAGAGGTCAAACTCAATAAGCATGGTTTGCCTATGACGGGAAGGCTGGAGCTCAAATCCCGTTCAGGGGTTCTTAGCTTAATTTTTCCTAAATGGTTTTACTCTCTCCCTCCACACACATTCAGTTACATTTACTATGAATTATACCTTCTTCATTTGTACAACTTTAGTGTAAATAATAAATATACGTTTGACCCAACTGGTTAATGAAACGTGTTAAAATTAAAATAAAATCAGTCTATATTTAACATAATTATGAATTGTGAAATGTCTTTTACCTTAAAGTAAAACATTGTTTAACCGTTCAAAGTCTTAAGAGTATATTCTAGCTAACATTCATGGCTTGATTGACATTTAAGATAACCGATGTAACATATTTCTACCACGAGTGCCTGATGTCTAGTTGAGAGATTTATTCGAGAAATTAAATTAGTTTGTTTTTTAGACTTTAATGATCTTCAAAAAACAATATAAAAATAATAATTTAAATTTAGATAAAATAATATTAATGTTGTTGTTAGAGAAAATAAAGAAACGTAACATTTCTATTAAAAACCACTCTTTAGCAGATGAGTTTCAATTTAAAATTTAATTTTAATAAAAAGACCAACTTAATATGGATTTTAAAAACTGTCGTGGATTGTATTTTTCATATTTTATCTATAATTAGCAAAGTATTACAAAAACATTATAAAAATATAACGTTGCTTCAAACGTCATTATAAATATTCCCTGAAATAGTTTGTTATTTTATACAAAACAAAGACAACATAAATTAGGAAAAGTTTTGAAATAATATATATAGCCTACAGGTAAAATAATTATATAAAAATTGTACACACATAAAAAAAAAATAGAATCGCTTTTCATAGGAAAATATTTAATGTAGGTAGTATTTTATAATATCAAAGACAAGGATGATTCCAACTTCGTTCTATAAAACAAATAGGTTTTACTGATGTACTGTACCTTGTTAGTTTTCAAAATCCGTTTTAAAATTATTTTTTATTCAAATTAAATGATAAAATTTTACTGCTTTGCAAGCACTTTTTCTGAAATAGTTTAGGATGGACACAACTTGTTTTTAAATATTTCACTTCTTTTCCAATAGAACAAAGATTAATGAAAGTATTTTTATTTACGTCACGTATTACTACCCGTCTGATCTATAAGAATGTAATCACCCACAATAATGTGGTCAGAATGGAGACGATAGAATTTAAAAGATATTGAAACATAACATATATTTCATTTTATTTTTAGGAGGATTTATGAGATACAGTGAAGGACGTACTGGAACATCACTTATTCTCACTTTCGGAAGCCGGGGTACAATCAATGCATGTGTATTTATGAGATACAGTGAAGGACGTACTGGAACATCACTTATCCTCACTTTCGGAAGCCGGGGTACAATCAATGTATGTGTATTTATGAGATACAGTGAAGGACGTACTGGAACATCACTTATCCTCACTTTCGAAAGCCAGGGTACAATCAATGCACGTGTATTTATGAGATACAGTGAAGGACGTACTGGAACATCACTTATCCTCACTTTCGAAAGCCAGGGTACAATCAATGCATGTGTATTTATGAGATACAGTGAAGGACGTACTGGAACATCACTTATTCTCACTTTCGAAAGCCAGGGTACAATCAATGCACGTATATTTATGAAATACAGTGAAGGACGTACTGGAACATCACTTATTCTCACTTTCGAAAGCCAGGGTACAATCAATGCACGTGTATTTATGAGATACAGTGAAGGACGTACTGGAACATCACTTATTCTCACTTTCGAAAGCCAGGGTACAATCAATGTCATGTGTATTTATGAGATACAGTGAAGGACGTACTGGAACATCACTTATTCTCACTTTCGAAAGCCAGGGTACAATCAATGCACGTGTATTTATGAAATACAGTGAAGGACGTACTGGAACATCACTTATCCTCACTTTTGAAAGCCAGGGTACAATCAATGCACGTGTATTTATGAGATACAGCGAAGGACGTACTGGAACATCACTTATCCTCACTTTCGAAAGCCAGGGTACAATCAATGCAAGTGTATTTATGATGATCACATAAATAAAAAACTAGTAGTAAAGAACAGGACCAATTTTAAAAGATCTCCGCGAACAGATTTTGTTAAAGTGATAGTGAAAGCGACTTTGGCCGATTTCTTTCCAACAAGGGAAATCGCACAAGAGGAGTGGACCCTGTATTTGGACCACTGTGAAGGTGCAAGAATCTCTCGCTATAGCCATTGGAGGAACACCCTGTATCACACCATCATACAGCTCGGACATGTTTTAGATACTCGCACAGTCGAGCGCTGGTTGGAGGTGAACTAATCACTTCAAACTCAACTTCCAATACATTATATATTCGTTCTTCAATTAATAATAATATTCAAAGTGTTGAATGGGTTAACCCTAATTATTAATATTTTATTGTTCTTTAGAATCAAACCCAGTTTCATCGTTTTCATGGAACGTGATACTAACTGGCGCCCAAACACGATATATTTCAATCTAGCGCTGGGCCTTACACTGACACATGTAACCTGGTCAGGATCCGAACCAAGGGTGCGGGGGTGGATACTACCGTTAGAAAATGTTCCTATATTTGCTTGAAGGGAAAGTAGGAAATTATTTAGGAAAAAAAAACACCTGAGTCCAACTGACTGGGTTTCAAACCTTGACGGCAACAAACCAAACCACGTGAGCTTGACGTTTGGGCCACGTGACCATCGATTTGGAAGTTAGTGAAAATGTTTGGTTATTTCTCAAGCAATTATTCTTCTACAAAATAATATAATATTATTATTCTTTGTATTATTTACCCGCTTCAGTGGCAGAATGATCTAAGGTGTCACTCTCATGTTAGACTGGCCTGCTGATGATGGATAGTTGGGATCCCAGTCGGGTCTACTAAGGGTGATGTTTCGACAATTGTTTGCCACTCTATTTCACTGCAGATTCTTCCTCTCGCATTCCTTCCCCATTGGAGTAGTTATCATTTATCCGTATAACATGAACAGACTGTAAGACGCGGTGCTAAAAGCACATATAGTATTATTTAGTAAGTATTTATATTATATATGAAGAGCGATCGTTGGTTATCACATGCATTTACGTTTACATATATTAATATGGTTTTAGTAACTTTAATATTCCGTCAACAAAGTTCTTTCCTATCTATGGATATAAGACAAGAAACTGACTATTGCGTACCGTTGTTTATTTTTCTACCTGAGTTTGCCGTAGACCAAATTCAATTAATGACATAGGAATGCCAGGCCTCCACCGTGGTTCGGATTCCACGTTAAACTTTGGATCTTCCATTTCATCTCACAATCACCCTACCATTACACATTAGCGTAAGTTCGTATAACCCGAACGGGTAGTAAGACGCGGTGCTAATAATAATAATAATAATATAATATTTTTACTTTCTCTCACTATACCATCGGTATAGGCGTCTTATTTGCTCCCAGAACCATTAACAAACTTTAAAAAAAAAACCTATGCTAACCTAAGCTATCCTGAACTAACCTAACCTGAGCTAACCTGAACCAACCTAACCTGAGCTAACCTGAACTAACCTAACCTGAGCTAACCTGAACTAACCTAACCTAGGCTAACCTAAACTAACCTAACCCCCTTTCAATCCACGGTGTACGCAATTATCACTCCGACGCTGACCCCTACATGAGTCACCCACCTGCTAGACCCTTTGGACGCAATTGTCACGGTACGCTCTTGTCAGGACACCCCTGTCTGATTGCATCCCGCCTCGTAGAGGGGGGTGTATGTGTAAAGAAGGAACTACAATACTTTCAAGAAACTTTGTTATTTTAGATCAGGTTACATGAGCTGGAAAAAAAAGACAACTAAACTGAAGTACATTAATTGGCCTGGTCTAATATTTCAGAGGAAAGGACAGTTTAGCCAGTTACCCACTTATTAGAGCGACTAATAGTTTGTGTCAACAGCGCGTTACGTCTCATTATCGTATCGACTTTCATCTGTTGGGACAGGAACTATTGCGCAGTCTTGTTCAGTTTGACCTCAGCTGAAAATATTATTGTTTCATCTATCAATCTAAGGGAGCAGATAAAAATAAATAAGATCGAAGCATATTTTTATTTATTTCAATTCAAATTAATTAATTTGTATATTAGCTAGTTTTGGATATGTTTTTACTATATTAGTAAATTAGCTAATATAAACATATTTACAAAGCGCAGTTAACCTGAGAGGTGCATAACGTATATTAAAACACTATTAATTTAATTCGATAATGTGATCAAAGGATTAAGGATTCAAGATCATTCGGTCTGCTAGTAACGGGGATGTTGTGGTTCGAATCCAAGCCACGTTTATTGAGGGTAGTTTAAAAAAAAAAGTTATCGCTCGCTCATAGAAAAAATGCGGGCACACTTCCTCTAAAAGTCTTTCTTTCTAATCCTTAGCTCCTCGGTCCCGGCACAGATTTATCTGATTACCAAACCCTTCCTTCACCTCTGACAAGATATCTTGTGAATGTGGGGAATGCCAGTGTGGGGAATGCCAGGCCTCCACCGTGGTTCGGATTCCATGTTAAACTGTAGGTCCTCCATTTCATCTCACAACCACCCTACCATTATACATTATCGTAAGTGCGTACAACCCGAACGGGTAGTAAGACGCGGTGCTCATAATATTAATAATCCTTAGCCCATTACTTGCTTACTATATGGTATTAGTAACTTGAAAGTTCATTGTTGCACTAAAATATGACCCTATCCCTGTTGAAGTGTCCTACTCCATAAACTTTAAGAAAATATATACAATTTGGCGACTCTCATGATAGATCTCCAAAAGTAGCAACGTTTTGAACTAATGTAACTATCAATAGTGACACACACATATTAAAAAGGTCTCGCTACAAAAACAGAATTTAAAAAATAATAATGTAAAATTCTATTATTAATTTTTCAAACCAATTACAAAGTTGGCCACGATAAATGAACGATTTAAATGGATCCAAATGTTTTTAATCCAACTTTATATATTCAACACACATAGTAGAGTGTGGGGTCGAAACAATTAGATGATCGGTAACTTGAAAATTATCACTTTGATTGAAAAATAAATATTTACTAGCTTATTATTATTATTATTATTATTATTATTATTATTATTATTATTATTAGCACCACGTCTTACTACCCGTTAGGGTTATACGCACTTTTGTGTAATGGTAGGGTGATTGTGAGATGAAATGGAGGACCTACAGTTTAACGTGGAATCCGAACCACGGTAGAGGCTTGGCATTCCCCACATTCACAAGATGTATTGTCAGAGGTGAAGGAAGGGTTTGACAATCAGCTAAATCTATGCCGGGACCGAGGATTGAATCCCGGCCGCCAGCACAGAAGTCTGACACCTTACCCCTAGACCACCAGGTCACCATTTACTAGCTAAATAAAAGCAAACTACATAATACATTTTTTTTAAACTTTTTGAAGATAATGTCACTCAGGTTAGTTCCACCGAACGTCAGACAAGCCTCAGTTTGGTGTCCATCACTCTCCTCAGCAAAGATTGTCCAATTGTTTCCACCCCAACTTGTATTTTGTTTGGACATCAGTCGGCCATCTAATTTGTTCCTGTGGCCTACATTCCTATAACGAGAGAGGGATGAAAATAAAATAACATAACCTTTTAAAAATATTTTCAAGATTAATTACTAATAGTTTGTACGAACCAATAAATATCCAATGTTGAGATTTCGATAGAGGAATTTTTAAAATGAGATATTGTCTAACCAATAAACAAAAAACCTTTAAATATTTATTTATTGTTGTAAAATGGGGAAGAATCGGGGATTTGATCAATAAGAATTTGTTTTCTTCATTTTGCCGTTTTAGATTTATAAGATAATGTGGAAAGCTTTGGAACGTTTTCTGAAATTGCTGAAAATCGAGTAGGGCGTATGGTGATATTCTTACATTAAATATAAAAATAAGCTTTCATGGTTTGAAAGAGCTGAATTGCTTGTTTTAACTTTTAATAAGATTAACATAGAGTGCTATTTATTGTTACAAATCATTAATTTATTGGAATATAAGCATGCAAATAAATATGCATGATGTTAATTCACGCATAAGAGGCATTATTAGTCAAATTAATATCGTACAAGTGTGACACCTTATGTCAGTCTGTAGCACATCTTTTGACTGAGATAAGGGGACGGGGATCGATGCCCAGAACATCCTAAAAATGTAATACTCCTGAAATTGGGTATTCCCATCTTACAATGATAAATTTATGGTTGGGTTACTTGGCACTATTTACTTTTAGATTTAATCTTTTTTTTATGATTCGTATTATGATATAATATTTTGTTCAAGAATTGATGTTAAAAACCTTTATTAAAAATATAAAAATAGTCAGAAAATGTGAAAAGTTATTTTGCTGAACGCTCAGATCTATTTTAGTAATTATTACTTAAAAAATAATTAATAACGAGATTTAAAAAAACAAAAAAACAATTGTGGTTAATTTATATTATTTTTAAAATAAATTACTTTATTTATTCGTGCTCAGCATTAAATTAACAATATTTCATAAATCAATTAAATCTCAGTGATACAATTTTAAATACATGCTAATTTATGTATTCTCAGCTCTTATATTAAAATAAACAGAGAAAAATTGGAGGTAAAAATCCCTAATTTCGTTGATAAACGTTCCCGTTTCAAAATGGCAGACCTAGTTTAGTGGTTATTACTTCCCAAGTTATGAAACATTGTGGCTGTGCCGCGGAGGAAATATCACTCACCGACGTCGAGGGCTTGAGAATGACGGGTAATTGCGGCCCGCCATTTAGAGTCATGCATATTTCATTCTGTTTATGAATTTTCCTAGCTTTAAAATTGCAGTATCGCTCGAGTAGGCCTACAATTGTGAGGTCTCTTATGTAAATCTTTCGTTTCCGGGAGGAGGAATGGTGGTTGGATACGTGAGGGAGTGATGGGGAGGGGGCAGTGGGGTTTTTAAAAAGTAGACCGTGACTTTACGGGGGATGTTTGGAAAACCATATTTTCTTTCCAACTACTACTTCCGGGAGGTTTCGTGTAAGACATTCTTACTTGTTAGATACAGACCGTAATTTTTACATTTAACATTCCATCTTTTACTTTTTGTATTACTCTTTTTAAAAATAAATTGTTAAAAACATGTTTACCACTGATTATTTTGATTGTAAGATTAGTTATAAACGTCGGAACATTTGTTATCAACAAAAAACCAACAACATCATATTTAAATACATCTTTCTCTTACGATATATTTTGTAAGAAACATAAGAGAAATCTTTCTGACAGGTTTGAGGATAGTAAGACGTTGAATTAAAGACGATGACCTAATATCTCTGAGATACTATCACTCCAATATTTCTGCGGTGAAATTTAATTTACCCGCCTCGATGGTTGCATGGTCAAATGCGTCATCATCGTGTTAGACTGGATTGATGGTGACGGAGAAATTGGGGCTCGAACCTCGGTTGGACGGTTTATCCTAAATGGTTTTCCACTTTTCTTCCACGTAAATACTATTTTTTAAAAAAAAGCAATCTAAAGAATTATTCTAGTACAACCACTCACTTATGCGAGATTAGCCTCCAGAGTGTGTTTTACTTTGAACTGTGAGGCCAGGGTTCTATTCCTGATCAAATGAACTGTAGTAATTGCTTATTCCAAAATATGGCCTCTAGTCCTCTCCCTAAGGGCCAGTTTATTGGTCAGATTGAGTACGCCTCAAGTGTGGCGCTACACTAAATACAAGACAACACTTACCTAAACTCTAATGGAATGGGCCAGTTTGGCGATGCGTACACCCAATATCATCACTGAGGAAGCTGCAGGTCTTATGGAGAAAAGCTTTATCTTTGTTCTCTCTCCGTTAACTGTTGCCAAATCTCCTCGCTCTTAGTTATATCTGAAAGGTGGTGTTCTGGGGTAATAAGGGGCTACTGGCAACCTCGACTAACCAGCGTTGCGAAACTTGTCTTATATTTGAGGGGAGATTGACGACACTAAAACGAGAGAATGACAACGTTGTTTTTCAACAGTAACCATGCAGATATCTCGGAGATGATATCCAGTGTAGTGCGTCAATGCAATTCGTGCAACGCAGCATCCTGACTGCCTTTGGAGGAGTCGAGTGCTACCGGTGCAGTGCATTAAAGTGTGTTGGTGCGTTTATTGTGGCCATTTGTTTATAGTTAGTTTGTTTGAAATGAGAGCTAAGAAACAACAAGGCTCTCAGCCCCACTTTTCTTCCAGTGATGACGAACAATTAAGAGATTTGACCCTTGAACCTGATATATATATATATATATATATATAGGCTATATATAATCAGTGTGTTTCACTACGTCTTGTCCAGGCTATACGCATATATACTAATAACGCTAGTAAGTTAGTAATTAGGAAGTTTACCCTCATTTGCATAAAGTTAGAGTGGAAACCCGTTTTGGGAGAAAAAAAACATCTAGTACCCCTGACCGGGATTCAAACCCTGATCCCCCTGTCATCAGCAGTCTGGTCCAACATGAGAGTGACGACGCCTTAGAGCATATGGTGACATGATATTCTATGGAAGACTTGGGATCTGGAATATAAGAACAACATGATAATGAAAAAACACACATGATAATGGACAGAACTAACACCAACACCCTTCTCCTCTTGGGTGAACATGTTTAAAAATATATATTCTTGATGCCACTGAGCTCTGCGTACACCTGCAAGACAACTAAATGTGATGGAGCGCTGCTCTTATTATGTCTAGACTCTAGAGAGACGCAATTGCGCAGAGCGAAACGCATAACGCTCCCCAAACGCTTTTTTTACTGCGCCGAGCATGTATTGTCGTTGCTAGGAAAACAGCTTTAAGCTCCTAGAAACGCAATACTAGCGCGGTGTGGTGAGCATTGGTACAGCAATACTAAAAATAACCCTTTATAATCAATTTCCCTTGACTAATTTATAGTCCAATTTTCACAGGTAGAACAGTTTATAAAATATCAACTTTTTTGCAGCCAATATTGATACAATTTTGCTACTTTTATGAATGTTATTTTAAAGGCATTTACCATATCTATAAAAAGTGACAGTTGCAGATCACACGACTTGACGTATGACTATATTAAAAGTGTTTTAGTAACTATTAAATACTATTCTTCCTATCAGATTCCTCCTATAGTTAGGCCAGTAGTGACTAACACAAATACTGGGTCGGAATCTATTAGTAAAAAATATATATTAAATATATAACTAAGAACCAAACCCAGGATCTTTTTTATTGGGACATAGCATCACCAACGGATTTAATTATCCAATTCCCTTAAATATCTAAGGATGTTGCCTACCCGTGACGTATCAGCAAGTCAAGATAGTGATACATTATTATTATTATTATTATTATTATTATTATTATTATTAGCACCGCGTCTTACTACCCGTTCGGGTTATACGCACTTACGCTAATGTGTAATGGTAGGGTGATTGTGAGATGAAATGGAGGACCTACAGTTTAACGTGGGATCCGAACCACGGTGGAGGCCTGGCATTCCTCACATTCACAAGATGTCTTGTCAGAGGTGAAGGAAGGGTTTGGTAATCAGATAAATCTTTGCCGGGACCGAGGATCTAACCCCGGACCCCAGCACAGAAGTCTGACACCTTACCCCTAGACCGCCAGGTCACCTACAGTGATACATTTAAACAGAAACCATCCATTTCTAAATTCTTATAAAAATAGTCTTACATTGTTTTTACACCAACTACTGTTTCCAGCCTGTGGCCTGAGTCAGTTTTTTATTCGAGCTATATATTTTCCAATGCCTGCTTGCTAGGTCTGTTGTAACTTCATATGTCGTATAATCTAACTTAAGACTAGGGCAGACACAACATCCAGTCCCCAGCTGTTAATTCATCACTATGGTAGGGTAAACCCATATTCCACGAATTATACATTTTTCGGCCATGCTGGCAATCGAACCCGTGACCCTTAGTTCAGTAGACAAACACACTACCGACTGAGCTAAGTATTACTTTGCCACAGTAATAATTTTTCAATCTTAACGTAATTCTTTTTTGTAAACTTATTTTCTCATAAACTACCTACGACTCAAGCTATTTGATTTATTAACGAAAATGGCCAGTAGTAATCCTATTATCAAGATGTGAGTTGAAAGAGTGAGTGGAAACATATCTCTATCTAAAATAGGAAACAGGAAAAAGTTAGTATTAAAAAACAAGTCAATGCTATCCAGACGTAGATAGTTTATTGAGTGTTCAAACTCGTCAGAGGAAGAGGGGAAGAGCTATCATCACATTGACAAGAGACCTTGATTATAAGATGCAACCCTTCCTCTTTGGTGGCCGCATAGTCCTAGGCGTTACTCTCGCAGTATACTACACTGCTAATAATGGTGAGATCAAGGTTCGAATCTCGTTTGGGTGTACTGAGGTTGTTTTTTAAAAAATATTCCGCTCTCCCTTCACACAAATGCGGGTACACTTTCTCTAAACATAATCTTCCTAATCCCTAAAAACATTAACGTAAATAGTACATAAGTGTATAGCCCGAGTGGGTAGTAAGACACGATGCTTGAAAAAAACTGAAAAAAAGATGCAAGCCTCTTCCCCCCCAAAAAAGCTTCGAAATCCCCAAGTAAGCAACGTCGTTAACGGCGGTTGGTATGCTAAAGGGTGAGTATACGACTGGCGGGGAGGGGTAGTTTTGACGTAGATGAATATAATAAACCCTCAAAAACCCACTGACGTCAATTTGTAGTCTTACGGAGCGTTCCAAAACCTTGTTCCCGTGAATCTGATGCGCTCCCCCTTTAAAACAATGGGTTTGAACGTAGTCAAGCCCCGCCCTGGTGGGTTCTCGCAGCAAATTACGTAGACTCGAAACGAAGGCTCACATGGATGCGTATTTAAACACAACCCGTTTCATTTAAATACAGTGTTTGGTGGCCGCCTGGCGGAAACAAGTCCGCCTAGAAAGAGGGGAAATTTCACTGTAATTTACTGGAAATGCACCATTTTAAAATAGAGCAACTAATGTGAAATTCGCGTGATGCGTTTCATGAGTCGGTCGCTAGCGGTGGACGTGGGGTATTAGTTACCTGAAGCCTCTACAAGGTTCACATATGATTGCGTTGATTGTTTGCGTATCCGGAGCTAGCGTGTGTGTTTGTTAAGAGCCTCACCTACAACATATCGCTTAGGTACGTAGTACAGCTCGAAACCAACGACGCATCATGGTGCGTTTTTCAGTATTCTACTTTAAAAACGGTAGAATTGAGACCAAATATCGTTTCACCAAATTTAAAAAAATATGTATAATTATTTTTTAATAATTACAGGATTTTTTTAACTAGGCCAACTTTTTAAGCACCACGTCTTACTATCCGTTCGGGTTATACATTGTATACTAATTACACTAATGGGGTAGGAATTATGAAGGCTTAATTTAGAGGAAATGCACCCGCATTTGCGTGGAGGGAAAGTGGAGAGCCTTTTAGGGAAAACCGCCCTAAGTGCATTCGACAAGTTTTGAATTTTGATCTCCCCGTCTTCGGCAGTCTAGTCTACTGGCGAGAGTAGTGAGTTAGACCACGCGGCCACCGAAGCGGGTGCCAACTTTGTTCTCAAACGAAAAATGCAGAAAACCTACTTAATACGTTTTCTTGTTCAGTATACTCTTGAACCTAATTCCGGTTAATCGGCCGTGAGATGGAGTTTAAACCACGCCACTTACTCAGAGGAAAAAATCCTAAATCTCATCTTACTACCCATTCCGGCAATCCATAGACTCACACCAACGAGGATGAAGACGGTAACATTTTTTAAAAAAAGGTTCATTTGTCTTAACGCGGATAAAGAGTGGAAAAAACATTGAGGACACACTTTTCTCAATACACCCAGCTAGGATTAGAACTGTGACTTTCCTATCGGAAATCTAGTCAAGACGGGACTGATTATTTTCATCCGCGTACTCATCGGTGAATGTATTTAACAGTTCCTGAATATTTATCAAGGTCATCCTGAAATTTGACAAGGTACTTCTTTCGTTGAAAATGTTAATGATCAAAGATCGCAATGCTTATGACAAAATGACAAATATTCAGGAATTTTTGAGATGATTAAAAAAAAATAAGTTTCTACTGAAGATACATTTTATTTATTTTGACCAAAGAGGTTTTTTGCTGTAAGGTCCTCAAAAATTTGGACCTTTAATCACGTCCCCTTCCATCCCAACTTAAGATCATTCGACAGTAAAATTTTGCTGCACAATTTTAACAAGTGTATATGCTATGAAAAGTGATTCTATGATTTCAAATCATCACAGTTAATGATTCATAAGAGGTCAAACTTGATATTATATGCTTTGCATGTACCATTGTTAAGGTACAGTACATTAATTAATTTATGGTATGAAACTTAGTATAGCTAGGCATTCATATGAGGTATACACATTGACATATTGTAATGATATGGATTTTTCCTGTCTTTTTAATATTCGCGATCATATTTTAAAGTAAATATAATAATATTTCTTCTTTTCA
>CABEEJ010005591.1:23936-48380 GCA_901482245.1 Timema douglasi | reverse complement strand
ACGTGGCACCCAATTACGCGAATATAGATAAATTGTTAGATTTTCCCGTTGTAGGTGATCAATCAACCTGATTGACACGCTACATACCAAATCTTGTGCCAAGTTTTTAAAGCGCGTAATAGGAACGTACTTGAAACGCTGGTCCACACGGAGAGTGTATCGGAGTCTGTAGAGAGAAGGGCAGTAGTTCAATTCCAACCGGTAATACTAGCGGTTGTTCACCATTCTCGTTCCAAGCGAGTGCTGCTGCCTTGCCTTAAACACTTACTTTTAGTCGGGTTTTAACTACACACATTTGGATGATATTATATAAACTGTCTGTAAACAAGTTTATATAAACAAACCTTTTAATCAACATACAGACGCACATCTTTTAAGTTATAGTAAAAAATATCAGAATCTGATCGGAATACATGTACATTTCCACAATATAGTTTTAATCCATCCCTATTTGGCTTCATCTGTTCGATTTAGGTTGACCCGCATCTGTGAGCATGTGGTCTAAATGTCAGACGCATATGAACTGGTTTTACCATTGATAGAGAAGTCCAGGACTTAATCCACAAAGGGGGTGCTGATGGGTTTTTTTTTACTAAATGTCTTCCTACGATTCATAAAACAAATTTGGGTACGTTTTGTATAAATCCCACCTTCCTCATCTTTATTCAATTAGCGCGATTAAAATTTCCGAATGGGTAGTAAGATGTGGGAGAAAATACTTTATTTTTCAGAAACAATATTTAAAACGACCTGCCCAATTGTTCTTGTTCTTATTGTGTTAAAAAAATTGTGCTCGTATTTTTTTGAAGGTATTTTCTTTTCTTTCATGCTACCTTATACCTTGAGCATAATTATCTTCCCCGACAAAGTTTCCCCCAAGTAATCTCCTCCGGCTCTGACGTAGTTGAGTCAATGTGAGACACAGTTTCTACCTGTAGTCGCAAGTCTCAGAGGAGCAGTCAAAGTTTAATGAACTATTATCACCCAACTGAGCGAGCGAGCTGATGACCATTATTAGAATTCACTAGAAACTTTTTTATGAACGTTACAAAGTTTTGTGGTGATCTTTGTATTTATTCTCTCCTCTCATATTAATAGGGAGTTTAAAAATTCTTTAAGTTTTCTATGGCTCGTTAAAAAATAACTTTTGTTTAATTAGGCTGGGTTCAAGAAATTTCCTTAACACATTCTATGTTATTTTAAAATGGTTTGAAAAACTAATCAATGATCACTTGGGTCTATAGTACTGTTTAATTTCTGTTTTTTGCCTTGACAAACTTGAATGCATTTTGGATTGTATTTTTTGTACGAAAGTTTGTATTTATTTTTTACCGTGTGTAATTAGTGGTTTACTGTTTTATACTGATAAAGTGAGTTTTAATTACTACTTGCGTCAGTAACTTTCCCATTAGGCCAACTTCACAATTTCGGGGGAGTACCGCAATCGGAAAGGTTTGCTCAATTTATCCAATTACATTACAAATTTTGTCTCTTTCTTTGTCAATATTATTAACAATTCGCGAGCATTGGATTACGAAATTACATATTTTCCCAATATTATAGTAGTGCTACAGTTTAAAGTGAAATGGATTTATGTCGCCGTATTTTTGATCCAAGGTGTTGTTTCCTTTGGAAGTTCAAGTTGTATTTAAACTAATGAAGCGAGTTGGAAGATTCTCAGTTTTTAAAAGTTTTAAATTAATATTTGTTTTGCTAAAAATTCCATTTATTTAAATGTAACGAACGCACTCGATATTTCTCAAGTTCTAAAGTTAAATTTCTCCCGAGGACGTCCTCACCAGAAATGTTATCAAATGAGTTACAATAACAGCAATTACACTTCTCTTCTCACTTTCAGGTATTGACTACAGCGCTCGGTGGTTGAATGTGTCACTAACGTGTGGCCTGCTATAGTCCAGATATGTTATTAGTTCAATATTATAAAACATCCCTTTCCCCCGGGATTTGACGACTTGAAAATTTAAAAAAATATATATATATCTTGAATCGCCATACAAAAAATTTCTATTTTCAGAATTTCATCAAAAAATTAACTAAGATAGTTTTAAATTTGTATTTCCAGTATTAACAAACAAACGGCTTTTTCCCCTCCTCACCTCGTCACCCAACTCACTATTTGATGCTTTATGTATAACTTATGATTTGTTATTGTTGACCAAATGTGACCATTTTTAGCCGTCATATCACCCATTTCTCAAAATAAGCTGCCCATGCTCTCAAGCTCATCGCTCGGGCTATATATAGTCTGTTCCCATCTTAAATTGCAGTATAGGCTCTTAGGGACACTTACTATCTCATTGGTTTCCCCGTAAGCGCTATCCTTTTTATACACAGCGGAATCGCCATTTTGTAGTTTTAAAATTAACGTCGATATTTCTACTAAACTAGTTTTCTTTATTATATATAACATTCACCTAGTGATGCATCTAGTCAAAGTAATATAAACAACCAGATACATTTTTAAACCACTTATTTTTCACAAAATATGAACATTTCAGGGATTGAAAAATCTTAGGGGGGCTCACTAGTCAGTCAGAAAATGCACTTGTTAGTATGATCGGATTATGGCCATGTAATATATGTAAACATATTTAAACTAGACACTCATTCAATTTTATGTCTACGTAACACTGCTCACCAAACCAAAATATATGCATTGTATTACGGTTTTTGAAAAANGTTTTTGAAAAAAAAAAAAAGAATAAAAAAAGAAACAGATTTTTTAGCGCCATTTTTTAACCCCTAACACACGGACAAACAAGATAAGAATTCGACAAGACGTGCCAAATATTGCTCGTGATTCTTTGTTTTCGTTGTGTTTGTGGTCCAACTGGTTTCAATACTGGCAGCTCTAATTTATATCTCGTCGAAATCGCACTCGAACCGTAATATCGATCGATATCAACTTGTGAAAGTCGCTATGTACTCATATGCAGAGCTTATTTACGATCCATCCTAACCGTAATCCATAACGAAATTAACGTGTTTATTTTTCTTTACCTGTCAAACTAAAATTTTCCCTCGTTGGTGACGAGCAGATGAGGCTTTTTTAGAGCCTTGCTTATGAATAACGCCTGAAAAATCTGAAATGTAGGCCTATATTTTTTAAAATGAAACACATAAATCTTGAAATATTTGAGGTAAAACATGAAAAAATTATCATCTTAGAATTGTTTTCTTTTTAATTAACATAGGTATATTGTGGTAAAGAAATAGTAAGAATAGTTCAAATTAATGTTTTGAAAATACTACGGGCCAAGAGCACCTCCCATTTATGTTTGTTGGTGTTTTGTAGTTGCATAATGTGGAGTGCTCCATAAGACCCGTACTCCAAGTGAAGAGTGTAACGCCCCACAAATACTGACTCTGACCTGCCATGTGGTTTTGACATCCCTGGAGAATTAAAGTTACATCTTCCTCCGTCACCCCTCTCACCCTAGTGTTGCTTGAAAACTATCAGCATTTCACGAGTCATTTGTTTTCAATGAGCGCGCACTGGCTCGGGGGTTGAAAGGGTTACTAAGCGCATCACAAGCCGATTACTTCATAACTCTGGCTTTATTCAGGCGCAACTAGCGCACTCTATGAAACTGTCTTCTTGCCGCCCGTATGGAGGAATATTATACTATGTACACACTGGTCAACACACATATGGACCTCTTCACAATCTACCGATGGAGTTTAGGTTGGGTTATTTTCATCGCATTCTGCTATATCCGTGCACATATAAACACATATTAGCTAAGCTATTAGAGAAAGGATTCTGTTGGCCTACTCCTACACTCTCTAATGATGCCAATCACCCCATGCCATACACTCTGTTCGAATCTAGATGGGGTCAGTCACATAATGAGGGAAGATAAAACGTTGACCGGGACGTTTTAATCCTCTCTCATTATGCCCAAAGACGTCGATAACCGGGATAACGGTGACTCCTCTAGTTGACTGCTAATTGTCACGGTTAGCGGAACGCCGTTAATACGATATATCTAATGTACACGCTCTAGACCGAATCACAAGAGTTAAACCTTACCCGCACTAAAACCACCATCCACCCAATCTGAGCGCCGGCAATGTTTTGTACGAGAACGGAGTCAAGCGTGAATACTAATTCATTGTAACCCCCCCCACCTGTGGTCGAACCAAACTCTGCTAGGCACGTAGTCGATCTTCTCCTTCCCACTGAAGACGTAAAGAGCGACTTCCAAACTCCTCCGCTAATTGGCACGACGGATCCTGTCTCGTTGCGCCCACGACATATCCACCTAATTGACGACCCTCGTATGAAGGTCCTCACCCCCACCCCCTCTTTCTCCGTCCCACGACGTCGTTTTGTGGAGCAATTGTCGGTGTCGAGAATGGCTGGGAGATATTATCTGATCGGATACGTCTGCTACAACCCCCCTTATCGTCCCTCAACTACTGTACCTAACCCGGGAGTTCAAATAGTTCAACTTCCCATTAATATGGATGTCGAGCTGATAGATTTTAATTGCTAATTTGGGTTTACAACTGTTGGATCGTTACGGCATGGCAGGGACCGTAACGGGTGAACGATAAATTGGCATCCGCAGACCATAGCGTGTTCCTCAATCTTCTTGGCATGTCACTACTAATGGGCTTATCTTAGAGCAAATCAAGTGTGCATTTAAGTAGCAGTGTTTGATGGCTCTGTAGTTTCCTGGGGCGCAGATACAATGTGACTTTATCTAAAGTAGCACATTTATACTTATTAAAATATGTTTCAGCTCACTTGCGGTGCTTATTATGTTTTATAGATTTATATAACGAGCAATGTATGAAATGTCTTGTTCAATACTATATTGCATATAATTGTATTTTACGAGCAATATATATATTGCTCGTAAAATACAATATATATATATATATATATATGTATTTTTTTCTTCGGGTATTGTTTTGCTGCGTGATAAATTACCTGAACCGCATTTTGTTTGCTTGAGAATACGCGCAGACTTAGTTTATTTAAATTCTAGTCTGCAAAGCTCTGGCCACATATTCTACAGCTAGAATTTATTATAACATTATCTAAGGAAAGGGGCTTCACTCCCCGCTCCCCCCCCCATGTGTGAAATGCCGACATAAATCCTGTTTACTCCTTTTATGTATGAGTTAAAATGTGTCTAATAAATGAAAGCTATCTGTTGTCCTTCCCACAAATGTCTCATCAGCTTAAGTAACGGCGGACATTAACAAGCTCGTCTCGTCACCTGATAAAATATTACCTCGAAAAAAAAGGAATAATTATTTATAATAATTTATTCTGAAAAATATTTGTTTTTAAGACCCCAGGATCAACTTTAGTAGAATTTCTAAAAAAGTGGTTCTCTTTTATTGTCTCTCTTCTGTTTGCTTTGTCCGTTTTACTGAGAGAGGTAACCCAATGTTGCGGTTGTACCAGTTTGTACGACAGAGGGCTGCTTACATTCGAAACGAGGGGAAAAAACCAGTGCAACTTTTTCCTCCTTCCAAAGAGTGTAGGTCTGAAAACTTGTATATTCAGTATCGGGCATGTAGCATCTTGCGCGTGAAGTCCCCGTCTACCATCGCGGTATTAATCTTCCTCCCTCCCAACCACCCTGGCAGCTGATACCCCGAGAGACGATGACGTTGATGGAAGGCTGCGGCGCCCGGGTAAGACATGGGCAGGGTTACCACTACCAGACAGGGCTGACCAAGACATGGGCAGGGTTACCACTACCAGACAGGGCTGACCAAGACATGGGCAGGGTTACCACTACCAGACAGGGCTGACCAAGACACGGGCCTGGTTACCACTACCAGACAGGGCTGACCAAGACATGGGCAGGGTTACCACTACCAGACAGGGCTGACCAAGACATGGGCAGGGTTACCACTACCAGACAGGGCTGACCAAGACACGGGCCTGGTTACCACTACCAGACAGGGCTGACCAAGACATGGGCAGGGTTACCACTACCAGACAGGGCTGACCAAGACATGGGCAGGGTTACCACTACCAGACAGGGCTGACCAAGACACGGGCCTGGTTACCACTACCAGACAGGGCTGACCAAGACACGGGCCTGGTTACCACTACCAGACAGGGCTGACCAAGACACGGGCAGGGTTACCACTACCAGACAGGGCTGACCAAGACACGGGCCTGGTTACCACTACCAGACAGGGCTGACCAAGACATGGGCAGGGTTACCACTACCAGACAGGGCTGACCATAGACATGGGCAGGGTTACCACTACCAGACAGGGCTGACCAAGACACGGGCCTGGTTACCACTACCAGACAGGGCTGACCAAGACACAGGTTAGAGCTACTACTAATGGTTAGGGTTACTACTAATGTAAGCATACATGGTTTTACAATGCACTCGCGCTGAAATCTTTGGTTGTTAACGTGAGTTTAATATGACGATTGCTGAACAGAATTCTTGTAGACGAGGGCATTTGAATTTGTGGTGGTTACTCAAAGGAATCCGATATAGCAGGATATATGGTAAACTTTCTAATTTCAGTGTCAAAATCAACAATATTATTATTATTAGCACCGCTTCTTACTACCCGTTCGGGTTATACACATTTACGCTAATGTGTAAAAGTAGGCTGATTGTGAGATGAAATGAAGGACCTACAGTTTAACTTGGAATCCGAACTACGGTGGAGGCCTGGCATTCTCCATATTCACAAGTTGTGAGTAATACACGTATTGTCAGAGGTGAAGGAAAAGTTTGTCAATCAGCTAAGTCTGTGCCCGGACCGAGGATTGAACTCTGGACCCCGAGCACAGAAGTATTGACACCTTACCCCTAGACCACCAGGTCACCATAAAATCAACAATATACAAGACATATAATTATTATTTAAAGACTGATCATCAAGTACCTAACTAGCGTAATTTATTCAAAGTAAGGTTGGAATACCGATTAAAATCTGAAATCATAAGATATAAAAATAAGGTGAGGTTGAATGAATATACCGGTATTTCTTTCTTTACATATAGAACTATTTTGGGCAAAGTAACTGGAGAAAATTTTGTTGTTGATTTCTAGATTACACCTATAGGCCTACTTTATGAGGATTAATTTTCTAAACTTAATTACTGATTGTATTGTATTACATGGTATATGTTTTAATTTGACAATTACAGTATTGTTATATAGACAGCTCAATAAGTAAATAGTCTGGCTGCCTATCCCTGTCCACGGATCCTAAACGATTTGATGGATTTTGTTTAAACTTGATATATAGCTTTTGCAGAGCTATACCTTTGAACCGGTTTTTGATTTAAACCCTTTCCTTCAATTTAATGCTAGTTTACTGATGATTGATTTTTCTGATTCCAAATACTTAAAAAATGGCTCAAACAATTTTGTTTAAAACGCATATTGGGAATTTGTTTGACAAGGCAAACTTGAAATATTTTATAAATGGCTCCAGCTATTTGGTTCTAAATGGATATCTTGGAAGGTGTACTTGATTTTGGGTAAAAAATACGATAAAGGGTCATGTTTGTATATTTAAAAAAAATTGCTTTAGTAATATAGTTCAAAATGAGTATTTTGTAAGTTTCTTGTATTAAAAATAGCTATATATAGATTTTTTAAATCATTTAATATGTGTTAGCTTATAACCAATTTTTGCAAAATCAGATTTTAAAAAATATCTCATAACTATTCTGTTCAAAATTGGATAGAAGGACTATTTTACCTAATAAATAATAACGTATCTAATATTAATCTAAAATAAATTTATTTTGTGGTAGCTTCCTTAAGACAAATCATTGAAAATTTGAATTTTTTGGAAATTGACCTTAAAGATGGAATTTAAATGGTAACCTGGGAATAGTTTTTCATAATAATATGTTTTTATTTTTTACGAATAAATAATTTTAGGTTAATTTACAGATAATTTATTTTTTAAAGTTTGAATTTTGTTAAATATATTTGAGCAATTCGTTTTAAAATTTAAAAATAAAAAGATTATTGTTTTTTTTCGTGTTTGTTTTTTTGAGGAAAACATACTTGAGAGTAGTTAACTCAAAACCCATTTTTGAAAATTATCTTTGAAACAATAATATCCAATGTGAGAAAGTTGGTGGGATTATGTCGTATCATTTATTTTCTAGCTCAAGCATATTAATTTCTCAACACACACCCCGTCCGATTTCGAAAGTAAAACTAAATTGGTTTTAGATTTACGGCTTATATAAATAAAAATATAAATCTCCCCCTACTACCAATAAAACTACCCCCATCCTCCAACGTTTTTCTGGACATCCCCCACCTCCCTACATTCTCTTCTTTTGCCCATCACCTTTTAAGATGTTTGGTGCTGTCTTGTATCCAGATTTAATCCCATCTCTCGAGCTTTCAGAGGGTTGGAGTTTGTGAAGTCCCAGACACATGCACTCGGGGTAGGTTATCGGCCGAGTCGCTTCTCACCCCGGGGTGGAGAAGGAATGCAGATGGGAGTCCTTTGACACCTCCAACATCCGGCCAACGGTGGTGCACCCCCCATCCATGAGTTTTATACAGATTGGGCGTCAGATTAATTCCTGACACAAAGAGACACGTCCGGGCAACACAGTCCTAGGCTTCATATCCGGGCAAGACAGGCCTAGGCTTCATGTCCAGGCAACACAGTCCTAGGCTTCATGTCCGGGCTACACAAGCCTAGTCTTGATGTCCAGGCAACAGAGTTCCTAGGCTTCATGTCCGGGCTACACAAGTCTAGGCTTGATGTCCAGGCAACACAATCCTAGGTTTCATGTCCGGACTACACAAGCATAGGCTTGATGTCCAGGCAACACAGTCCTAGGTTTCATGTCCGGACTACACAAGCCTAGGCTTGATGTCCAGGCAACACAGTCCTAGGTTTCATGTCCAGGCTACACAAGCCTAGGCTTGATGTCCAGGCAACACAGTCCTAGGTTTCATGTCCGGGCTTCACAAGCCTAGGCTTGATGTCCAGGCAACACAGTCCTGGGCTTGATGTCCGGGCTACACAAGTCCTAGGCTTGATGTCCAGGCAACACAGTCCTAGGTTTCATGTCCGGGCTACACAAGTCTAGGCTTGATGTCCAGGCAACACAGTCCTAGGTTTCATGTCCAGGCTACACAAGCCTAGGTTTCATGTCCAGGCAACACAGTCCTAGGTTTCATGTCCGGGCTACACAAGCCTAGGTTTCATGTCCAGGCAACACAGTCCTAGGTTTCATGTCCGGGCTACACAAGTCTAGACTTGATGTCCAGGCAACACAGTCCTAGGTTTCATGTCCAGGCAACACAGTCCTAGGTTTCATGTCCGGGCAACACAGTCCTCGGCTTCATGACCGGGCTACACAAGTCTAGGCTTGATGTCCAGGCAACAAAGTCCTAGGTTTCATGTCCAGGCTACACAAGCCTAGGCTTGGTGTCCAGTCAACACAGTCCTAGGCTTGGTGTCCAGGCAACACAGTCCTAGGTTTCATGTCCGGGCTACACAAGCCTAGGCTTGATGTCCAGGCAACACAGTCCTAGGTTTCATGTCCGGTGCTACACAAGCCTAGGCTTGATGTCCAGGCAACACAGTCCTAGGCTTCAGGTCCGGGCTACACAAGCCTAGGCTTGATGTCCAGGCTACACAAGCCTAGGTTTCATGTCCGGGCAACACAAGCCTAGGCTTCATGTCCGGGCAACACAAGCCTAGGCTTGATGTCCAGGCAACACAGTCCTAGGCTTCAGGTCCGGGTTACACAAGCCTAGGCTTGATGTCCAGGCATCACAGTCCTAGGCTTCATGTCCGCACAACACAAGCCTAGGCTTGATGTCCAGGCAACACAGTCCTAGGCTTCATGTCCAGGCTACACAAGCCTAGGTTTCATGTCCGGGCAACACTGGCGTAGGCTTCAAGTCCGGACAACACAGCCAATCGCTTAAAGCCAGAACGTTAGCCAATCATAGCAGGTTCTCTTTCTGTACAAATCAATACAAATGTTTTCCAGGGTAAGAATTAGACAATTTTCTGTTAAAATGTTACAGAAAGTGGAAAAATGATCAAACCCCTTTGATGTTGTTTCTAGAACTTCGGAGAGCAGTATTTATTCCATTAATTGTTTGTCTTCAACAAATCAAAAGTAAAATATTGACTGGCAGCCTAAGGATACATCTGTTGATTCATCACACTGCATGAGGGGAAAAAAAATGAAACGTTCACTTTTTCTATCACCCGATTTTTTTTAAATCTCGCGCCATTGTATCTATCGTATGTTTCACTGTGTCACTTGAAAGCGATATTTTTACTAATTATCGACAGCTCTTATTGCCAAGAACAATTATTTGTGAATACAGAGAGTAGTCATGCTTCATGAATGACTCGCGTGTGGTCTCTTCTATTTGGCAGTCAACAGAAACCGTTCATTCGAAGCTTCCACAGTCGTTTCAGTTTACGGATGAAAACTTTCATTTGAGTTCAGTTTCATTCGTTCCAGTGAGTTTTGTTTCACAACAACAAAATGTTGATATTTGTCTTTCAGTACAGGATGTGTTGTTGACGAGTGACGTTCTGCCCACGCAGGTTGCATAGCATCATTGCTAAGAACGCGATGACAAACAGTAGGGCCTACATTGCGGTAACTGGATTCCGTTTTTAACATATGTATAGTTATGTAACCGTTTGTTAGACACGGATTCGGATGGTTTTATTGACAGCACAAAAACTAACCCTTAATACACACCAAGAAATTAAAGCAAGCAACTGAGACCACAAAGGTCAGGTGCGATGACAGATGCGACGTTGCCAGCTCTACAGACTAAAATTAGGGTTTCATTTGCACGTGTTCGGAATCGTTCGTGAACTGACGGAAACGTTCAGTAGTGGCTCTGGGATATCTATAACACCATCTCACTGAAGTCCTTAAGAAATATTAAAAAAATTAACAATCAAAAATACGATAACTTGAAATTGCCGTATAATAATATATTCTTATACATAATTTGATAAGCTATTTTTCAGGTATATAAATTACGAGGAATTGGCTGAACAGATTTTGACAAATGGCCTCTCATTTTAAAGGTTATGGGTTCAAGATGTCACAAAAAAATAGTAGCTTCCAACGAAAACCCTATTTTCAGCTTTCGATAATTCTTTGTTTACGTCACCAGAAAACCCTGTTTATGCATGGTTTTAAACCTGAGAATATAAAATATTTATCCTTGATTAAAAGTAATAATAATTCAAATCTTAACTTGTGTGGTGCAACAATCATAAAAATTCTGGCAAAAATGTATATAATATATTAAGCATTTGAATATTTAACTCTGATCACAAAATGGCCGCTATATTAGCCGGTCCAAGCACATTGTTTACATACACTCTTTGATTGAAGGAATTAATTTTCAAGATTGGGGAAACATTTATATTGTTATTAGAATGTTGCGATCGTTAATTCGCATTTAAATCAACACTATCGACAATAATTCGCAAATTAAAAGGTTAAAAAGTCATTTTCACGAAAATATGTTCTTAAATTTTGATTCGAACATTAATTATTTTAAAAAAAAGTTATGTTTAAATATGTTTTATTATATATTATAATTTCCAAAATTCATAAAATTATCTTAAAAAGGGTTTATATAACCATTTAATTGTTTTTAAGTATGGGTTTTGGAGTTAATTTTTCATATAATATTTGAATAAAAATAAGTTTAATTATGTTTCCATGTTACCACTTGATATTGAGTGGATAATATTTCAAAGTAATGTTTTGTGATCCCATTTATCTTATCGCACACACTCTCTCCACTCTCTCTCTCTTACACACAGACTCTCTCAAACACACTGTTTAACACACTCTTACAATTTCTGTCTCACACACACTTTCTATCACAATCTCTCTCTTTATCACACACCTTTTCCATCACAAACTTTCTCTCACACATTCTTTTTCTTACACAAGCTCTCTTTCACACAAACTCTCTTTTACATACTCTCACTCCCTCTCACATTTCTCACTATCAATCACTCGATAACACTCAATCTTTCACACTAACTTTCTCACACTCAATCTATCACACTCGGACACTTTTACAAAAAAAATATATATATCTCCTACACACACACACACATTCTCTATCTCTTTCTAACATTTTCTCCATCTCGCACTCTCTTTCTCTCTATACATCTTATAAATAAATATAATATGTTAAGCCTATTTCCGGTAATTGAAAATGGTTTAATCTACTTTGATAAACCAGTGACCTGCCGGTCTAGGGGTAAGGTGTCAGATTTCTGTGCTGGTAGTCCGGGGTTCAATCCTCGGTCCCGGCACAGATTTATCTGATTGCCAAACCCTTCCTTAACCTCTGACAAGACGTGTACTAATCACAACTTGTGAATGTGTGGAATGCCAGGCCTCCACCGTGGCTCGGATCCCACGTAAAACTGTAGGTCCTCCATTTCATCTCACAATTACGTTACCATTACACATTAGCGTAAGTGCGTATAAACGTAACGGGTAGTAAGACGCGCTGCTAATAATAATAATAATAATAATATGATAAAACCGAACACTCGTTTTAAAGGTTAGGGGTAAAAATAGTAGCTTAAAACTAAAACCCAGTTATTTTCCTATCAAACTTTCCATCTTTTCTTTCTGTGTGGACAGTGACTCATCTGTACAATCATTATTTGTGTACGTCACCATGGAAACCATGATTTGCTTATTGCTGTGTATCGGTAAATAAAATATTTATATTTTGTTTTAGAATAATAACAACTCAATCCTTAATTGAATGTTTTGCTGCAATAAATAAATAAAAACCGGGAGAAGGGTCGTTTTAAGGTTATCGTCGTGGTGTGAAGGAGGAAATATACGTTTTGATTCAAATTAAACACCGAAAGATAAATATCTATGTAAAGTTGAAAGACTTGAATGAGTAAACTTTTAACTGTATAAAGTTTAGTGAGAACTTATTATATAATTTTTTTCCCAACAAAAGGTTTCGGATCCATTTTAGTGCAATAATCCGCAGCCATCGTTGCAACGATCCACTAGTTAGTAAAAATTATCGTTTATACACAGGTTTAAATACGTTTTGCACATTTCCCCCTAAACATTTCACTTCCTCCATCCTTCACCCTCGAATGTTACTGACGCCCCCCAGGCTGAGAAACACAAGCTTAAAAAAACAAAACTTTTTGACATAACCTACGTAAGCGACAAAGTCATATTTGCAATGTGATCATTAATTACAGCTGGATCCATAGTAAGTTCTAAGCTGAATGAAAACCGCCATTATCGTGAACATATTATACAGAGACCGTCCACGTGGCAGAGTGAATCGGTAGACCAACTGCGGCCTTAAAAGGCTCTAGTGCAGTGATACCTGGTTCTATTCCAGACGCTTTAATATTTGTTTTGTATCTGTAGCTGCGTTGTATTATTTGCTCTCTTATTAATATTGTCGTTTGATGTGTTATGATGATGATGATGATTATATAAACACTTACTGTTTTGACTCTGTGCCCTTTGCCGACCTATGCCTCAAAATTATCAGATATTTAGGCCTATAAATGACTTTGCACTAAAGTAATTTATTAGATCACGTTAGAAATCAAAGGGGGAAAAAAAATCATTTTTCATGTATTCTTTTTTTTACTACCATTTTGAAAAAACCCACCATGTATCTAATTTTTATCATCATAAAAACTTAAATATTTCACCAAATGACTGTGAAAAGAAAATGATTGCAATAACCAGTATTGGTCTTAGAAGCTTTAAATTAAATTAAATTAAATTAAATTGCAAATAAGATTTAAAATAAAGACAAGCAAACAAAAAAATAGTTATAAATCTTATTTTACATTATCGAGAAGATATTCACTCCAACTGTTAATGCTTGATGCAGTTAGTTTATTGACAAAGGTGTGAAGCAAATAACAATGCTGAAGTAACCGTTATTCTGAAAGGTCTGGTCAACAAAAACATTAAAATCTTAGTCAGACAAGTGTGAGGTAATGAATATTATTAACAATAATGATAGTTCATCCTTATTCTCCACATTTCTGGTTTCGTGGAACCAGCCAGCCCATGTGTGTATTGTGTACAGTATAGTAGTGACGCCATCAAGATCCAGGAATAAATGCCAGCCGGCCGGTGGCGGGCGAACACTATTTTAAACTATGGCGTAATGTTTTATTACATAGTTCATGGCTGTTTTCAACTGTCGTGATCGCTCGGCTGAGTAGTAAGGGAGATTGACTTTAGGTCTAGACTATAAGAGGACCCTGGTTCTATCAACTGTCAGCAAATCTACCAGGGTCAGGGAGTGTTTGATGAAGATATTCCTATCCGTGAGTCTGAGATGTCAGCAAATCTACCAGGGACATCCGTGAGTCTGTGATGTCAGCAAATCTACCAGGGTAAGGGAGTATTTGATGAAAATATCCCTATCCATGAGTCTGAGATGTCAGCAAATCTACCAGGCTCAGGGAGTGTTTGCTGAAGATATCCCTATCCATGAGTCAGAGATGTCAGCAAATCTACCAGGGTCAAGGAGTGTTTGATGAAGATATCCCTATCCATGAGTCAGAGATGTATCCAGAATGAAATGATAACATCCTGTGCCTTCACGGATAAATTTAGCCAAGACGTTTGAGCTTGTCTGTTTGGTCAAGAGCTTCTTCTTGATTAGTTATCATTCAGAGTTGTTTTAATTAGTACTTCCCTGTAGGCCTACCCCTTCTCTTAAACGCGGGAAGGAATTACACAAGTTTGGTTATTAGCACCTTAAGCCGCGATTGTAGTAGTCTCATAATCTCGTACGCCATCTGCTCTCAAGTATCTTCAAGATTAGGACCGTATATATTATAAATGTATTAATGCGTATTTAAGCCTATCGTCACCAGGAGCTTGTGTTTATTTCAAATAATAAAAAAACCTCATTAATTAAAGATGGCTATAAAATAATTAAATGAAATAATAGACTAAAATAAAAATATATGGAATGATTTAGTATTATGGCTCACTGAACTTTGCTTCCAGAAGTAGCTTATTTTCATTAATATGTCGCTTCTGAATAGGCGATAATTCACTCTTCGATATGTTTATTAAGTGTAGTTTTTTATTTTTAGGTTACCTTTCAGCTTTTATGTTATAGCCTGGTAGATAAATTTTAAAGATATTTATTTTCTGCCAACATTGATAACATTTTACTATATTATTTGTGTTATTTTATAGTTATTGTTAATATTTATCAAAAGTAACAGGTTCGGATAACATGACTTGATGGATTAATATATTAAAATTGTTTTAGTAACTTTAGTAACAAAACTCTACTTTTCTTCCTACCAAAATTATATCATAAATGGGGTGATACTTTTACCGATTTGCCAAATTAAAATGATCTTTCGCGCTGAAAGTTAGATTTCCTAATAGTTTTGGAGAGATTTCAAGCTACTGCCTCTCCCCCAATTCATTTTAGTTCCCACATTTTGAAATTCCATTTATTCTAGCATAATTTGGTTATCCGGGCAGATAGATTTAATTAAATGCCAAATTTAATTTTTATTTACACCAAAAAGTTTTTTTTCTTATTTGCCTAAAAAATTTTGAAACCCAATTTTTTTGAGCTAACTTTGAAATTTCAAATTTTCAGTATTTTTCAATGTTTCATTATTTGGGGTGGTTGTTCTAACAGTTTGCAAGTATTTACATTTTCTGCCACAACTAGAAACACTTTTTTATAATAGTTTTGATATTCTTAGGTCTCCTTTAACCTAAATCCTAATTTTTAAAATAAATTGAAAAACCTTTATACGTTTCTAGATATTTAAGCAATTTCTATTCCATACTAAAAGATGTTTTTTACTATAATTTTTGGATTTTTTTTGTTCCCAATTTTTAATTTCAAATTTTAAAAATGTTGGACTTTTTATGTGGTTTCTTTATGATCTAATCATTTCCCCCTCCCCACCCCTCACCGATAAATGGCTGATAATTATAATTTTGTAAATTTGCAGCTCAGACCATTTCTCGTACCCCATTTTGATTTTTAAAATGTTCAGTCTCATCTATTTATTTTGGCTTAACACACTATACTTAACAAAACATTACAATTTTCTACTGTGCATGCCATTTTTTTTTAATATAGGGAAAACTCTTTAATTTTAGTGTTCTTGATTTTTAAAATTAAGAAAAAGTTCAGACCTTTATTACGGTTTGGGGCGGTTCTTACACCTGTCCGGCAAATTTTAATATTCTACCACACTGATAAGTAGTTTGTTCTTTTAGTTTTGGCATTTTTTAAACCACTATCCCCTCTCTGTTTCACCATCTCCCACATAAAGATAAAACATTTAACACTAATTACGTAATTTGGAGTGAGTGTTCCCTCTAATTTCCTGGAAAATCTAGTTTTCTACCTTCCCTTAAGAATTTTTTTTTCCTAATTATATGTTTCCCCTTGCCTCCTTTATATTCATTTGGCTACCAATTGAAGGTCATTTGATTTCAAATTTAAAAAACCAATGACGGAATATTGTTTACCAGCCTTGAAAACCCCCGGAAATAAAATTTATCGAAGATTTAAAAAAAATATCTTTTTTTATTATTATTATTATTTAGGTATTGATTTAGGATCATATGAGTGGAATTTCAAAATAAATTACATAAGGGTTGTGTTTAGCTGTGTTAGAAATCCGTGAAAATCGATTTCAGTGCGATTGGACAGAATTGATTTTTTTGGACCATAAAGTAAGCATGGGGAATTTTTGGGGCCCCAGATTAAGCCTTTTTCGAATTTTTCAATTCTAGGATTGGTTACATCATTTTCGGATCTCCAGGAAACTCCATGTCGAATTTCAAGCTCAGCGAGAAGTAAAAAAAAACTTCTGAAAGGAAAAATTGTCACACATGGCATGGATTTTATCTTATAGATATTAAGTATAGTTTCCTTCATCCAGAAATAATTGTGATATTGGGAGAATGAGTAACTGCCAAGACTAGAAGATAGATAGTTCAAAGTATCTAAGATGACAGCGTTATAAGGTTCAATAATTTCACGATCTTACCCGCCCTACCTAACGAAACGTTCGTTATAAAATTAATTCAATTGAATATTAATCATACCCTATACAAACTAATATGTTCGGAAATGGGGCAAAAGATATACTTGTCAGTTTATTTGCTTGACACAATATTCTTAACAATATTTTCAGTAAAGTAATTGATATTTAATCCATCATTTTAAATTTGTGGAACTTTATCAACATAGTAAATAAAAACAAATTAACACACACTTGTAAATTTTAAAATAGTAAACTTGAATTTGAGGAAAGAAATGTAAATATTGAGCTTGTGTGTGACTTGCATCATCAGAAGGAATACTTGGGGCAGTTGTAACGAACGATCTTGTCTTCTTTGTGTTGTGATCGAGGTAAACCACCCGCCATATTACCAACAGGCTAGGCTCATTCTTTGCCTTAATTAGCCCTCTAGGAACACTCCAGGAAATAGCCTACATCCTTATTCGGCTTTGAACCGTCTCCTGCGAGCCATTCATAAGTCTCTATAGCCGTATTATTGCTGTGGGTTGGATGCTTTTATTATATCGAAAACTTGAAGGGGGCCCTCCGCCTTACTCCCCCCCCTCCCCCTCTTGCTACACAACAATTTTTTCTATGACAATAGAAGAGAGAAGGATGCGCAGTGCAAAGAAAGGGAAGTCAGGGCTTGTCCTCTCCTCCCAGTGGTCGCACGTAGGACACTTCCGGTGAACCGGCCGCTGGCAAACAATGGACAGTCACACCCCCCTCTCTTTATATGACATCACAGCTCTTAGTAGCTGTGTGTTTGGTTGTTCGTTAGTTATGTATCATCTCTGAATGTTTTATTTATATTCGGGTAGAATGGAAATCGAAAGAAGAATATTCAGTATATCCATTTAAATGACTTCAAGCGCTGAAACCTCATTTGATATGGTTTCTTCTGAAGCTGTGTGTGTATGTGTGTGTGTGTGTGTGTGTGTGTGTGTGTGTATGTGAGTGATTGAGGGAGAGAGAGAGAGAGAGAGACGTAGCTTTATTCAGCCCACCACATTGTAAAAAAAAAAGTTAAATAATCTGTGCTCCATTTGTGATTATATTATGTGCCCAAGTATTAATATTTGTGGTG
This sequence comes from Timema douglasi, assembly GCA_901482245.1. Lineage (NCBI taxonomy): Eukaryota > Metazoa > Arthropoda > Insecta > Phasmatodea > Timematidae > Timema > Timema douglasi. The sequence goes on along the minus strand of CABEEJ010005591.1, from coordinate 30,208 downwards.
TGAAATTATGCTTTTGATGGGGTGGGCCAACTTGAGCTTAAGCTAGCCGGCCACTTATTGAAAACACAACATAACAAAATTCTATTCGCGTCATTTCATTGTGATCTGCTTGTGCTCATATTTGCACGAAAACAAACACGTTTACTCTAAAATTGGGCACTATACACAATATTTAATGTGGCGAAGAAACTTAAGTTCACCCTATTCCGTGTCCTGTAGAAAGTTTGAGCTCAAGTAGACCCGCCACATTAAGTGTTATCTTAAAGCCCTAATTTCACGGCACAAATGTTCATGTTCAGGCATACATGATCACAAATAGGTGACCTGGCGGTCTAGGGGTAAGGTGTCGGACTTCCGTGCAGGCGTCCGGGGTTCAATCCTCGGTCCTGGCACAGATTTATCTGATTATCAAACCCTTCCTTCACCTCTGACAAGACATCTTGTGAATGTGGGGAATGTCAGGCCTCCACCGTGGTTCGGATTCCACGTTAAACTGTAGGTCCTCCATTTCATCTCACAATCACCCTACCATCACACATTAGCGTAAGTGCGTATAACCTGAACGGTTAGTAAGACGCGGTGCTAATAATAATAATAATAATAATAATAATCACAAATGAAGAACAAACGACTGAAAAAAATTGCCATGGAAAAAAGAAACTACTAACTTAATTTGTGAATAGAAATATTATTTAGCCACGAGTTTTCTCGGTATTTGTTTGTTTTATTGGTCATCGGCACAGCACATTTTCTTCATCTACTGTGACAATGTTTACTTTCTTTGTTCATAAATTTAATACCGTAACATTTCGAAAATAAAATAAAAACTACTTATTTTGAATTTTCAACACAACAGTTCCAATTTTTGACAAGCCACGAAGGAGCGCTAGATGGTTGCTGATTATATCATACTACCTTTGATCGGTGCGAGTTTACAAGCTTCTATTTTGTTCCACGAATACTTTAGAGGTGTTTATTTTTAAAATACATGCTGTATAGTTTATACTACTGAAATATGTAATTTAATATCTGCTTACTCAACATAAGCTTACGACGAGTTTCGACCGATTATTGGCAAGTGTTGGTTTGATATCTCAGAATACCGAGCGAAGAGTGTCGTGTTTTGATCAAAGTTTTGCGATAGCCTCCCCCCACCATCCCCCCTCTTTCCCACTTCACTGGAAGGACTCTCCTCGGAGTATTTGAAGATATGTCCTCGACGTCTCTACAGAAATTGCAAGGACCCCCAAGAATGAAATTCCACAACTGCTGGCTTTGAAAAGCATTTATTTAATTTTGGCTTTTTTTCTCCCCCTTTTTCCTTACACCCCCTAACAATCCCCTACCACTTCGTTCATAAAAGACATGGGGTTTGTTGAGTGTCTTGTGAAGGAAGAAAAGAATGGGGAAGGTAGGACGAGGAAGGGGAAGGGGGGGGGGTCTAGGACACGCAAAACAGAAATAAAAGAGAAAGAGGTGGAGAAATTGCACATAGCTTGTCTGCATGCGGTCACAGAGGGCGCTACGATTCCAATAATAGCGATGGGGACTTTGAGCATCGAGTGTTGGGTTGGGGGGAGCCGGGAATCAAATTCCATTCTTCCACATCTTGCTCACGCTTTTTTTTTATATGAAAGTTTGGGAGGGGGGAGGGTTGGCCTATATTGTTCCTCTTGTAGAGAGCGCGCGGTGAATGGGATTTGAATCAACTGCAGTTTCTTGCAATACAAATTTGATGGAATATAAAATATTTGTTGAAAATTTATTCAACGAAAATAGTGGACAAGTTTAATTTTATATATTTTATATTTTTCAAATTAGGGCTCTTGTAAAGGGTATGTTTATTGTTAGAAGTAAAGAAGGGATAAAAAAACTTACATTTTACTGCTGTCAATTTTTTGTTCAATTCATTGTAAATAAAAGTATAACATAAGAATATATTTCCTCTGTTTAATAGGTTTGTTTTGGATTTATATAAAGAGAATTATTAATGGTGAATAATTCATACTAAAATTACAAGTGTTTTCAACCAAAAGGGCTTACGTGACACAAATGTGGTGGTTATTAATTTTTATAAGCTACCTACCTCTTTATTCCGAAAAGGCCTTAAATTGTTTTCATTTCTTTCCCAGAAAAAAAAAGACTATTTTTAAAAATAATTTACCAACTAAAATCTTTACCTGCATTTTTTAAATTGCTTACTTATATTCTCGTCACAAATGCTCTGCTACATATCATCACAAACAAAAATACTATTCTATTCCTCCTTAATTTCTAATCACAAGAACTCTCGTATTTAATTACTATCACTGGAGCAATCAAACTGTTTGGATGGCTATTTAGTTAGTCTTCACACATTTGGTTTTCCCTGTCTATATTTGTGCTATAATTTGCTATAAGCTCTACACAGATTATCCTCCAAACTTCATTGGCTGCTCACAAACGTGCATAACCCATCAAATTGTGGACGCTACGATGCATTTCTTCTTTTGAGGATCTCTAGAATAATTCACGATGCATGTTGTTAAAAACTTTATCTAAATAAGCTATGAATACTTTCTATTTGGGTTTAAGATTTACTTGTGTGAAGAAACTATTTCCTGATCGTTTCATGTGCATCAAAATGTCACAATTAAACTTCTTTATTGCATTTTGAAAGCGATTCTAAAGTACCACTAATACCACTTTAACTCTGAATGCTTGTAGCGTGATATTATTTCAATTCTTTAGATTCTTCAAGTGGACTTACTTTCTTCAGTTCAGGAAGTCGGGTTCTTATATATATACACACACATACATATAGAGTAAAGTTTATTTTCCATTTCTACTTTTCCTGCCCGCTGACACCGACATTTTCCTATTTTCCAGTCAGGAATTCCTCCACCATTTTCAACCACCCACATGACTTTTTGTTTTACTCGAGAACACCACGCCAAAGAGAAACCCCTACCCAATATCTTTATCCCTCCAGAGGGATAAAAAAAAAGTGATAAGGGAAATAGCGAAGACAGATACTTCTGTTTTTCTCATAAAAACGCGTTTATATGCTATTTCTCACGAAAACACTTTTTTTTTCCTCCTCCTTCGAAACTAGGCCTGGGTAAGAAATTGAAGGATGGGTTATTCTAAAAGATGTAGACTTGCATCAAAGACTCGTGTATTAGAAGCTAGGCCTGCACCTCGTTTATCCTGATAGATAGTAAGCTTACCTTGCATGGTTATATCATGACATAGCTTACACAATATAGGGCCATAATACAATACGTCAAGGTAAGACCTTTCAAGGTGAGCAAAGTGTAGGCTACATTTACTTTTCACAATTGAGTTGTAGCTTAATATATAGCATACTTCCGGAGATAATCGAGTCAAATAATAAAACTCCTAATCACAAGTTTGAGAGAAAGGATTGGATCAAAATTAAATATACAAACGTGAGCAAAAATCAAATTTGTATAAATTCTCTCAGCGACTCAAAATTGAGGTTTTAAAATGTGTTATGGAAGAAAACTAAATTTAGAAAAACTCTGACTATAAGATTCGGAAACGGTAAATATTCGATGCTATATTTAAATTTGTATAGTGTTTGTAAGTGCTAAGATATTTTAAAAAGCATCCACTAGTATTTGGTGTATCCATTACGTGTATAAATCCTTCGTAGCGACACAAATAACTCTAACAAGTAGAGTCTCCATTTCACATTTTGCTTTCGTAACAACAAATATTTGAGAGGACGGAGGGGTTTACTTGATGCAACTTCCCTAAACAAAATTCAATCTGAAGGAGTCAAAATAAAAGTGGAGGTTGAGGTGAATTTTCGGGAAACCCCCACCTTCCCTCCATTACCCCTTGCTCGTTGTTTGCATCTCTTGGTCATATGGAAATGTAACTATCCCCGTGTAAATACTAGGCCGGAAGAGGGATACGTGTTGGCGAGCTCGTATTCTCGAGTTCTGGAAAGGGGGGGGGGAGTTAAACCGTACCCCCACATATATATCCTATCCCTATCCTCTAGCTCTTGGAGGGTGGTTTAATCAAAATGCAACACCAGTAGGAAAAGAGAATGGAATCTACGTTACTGTAAACTCAACGAACTTATTTATTTTGCTGTAAATGAAAACATTAGTAGATAGAGAATGTTGTTGAGCACTGCGTCTTACAGGATATCCCTGTATTGTATTTTATTGAGGCATGTTGAGGAAGGAGGAAGATATATTTTAGAGGAAGTGTAACCACATTTATTTCACTATGGAAACAACACCCCTGGCACACTCGCCTGAGGTTAAAACACCGGCCTCCTTGCCATTAGCAGCCCAGTACATTGCGAGAGTGACACCTTAGACATTAGGACCAATGATGCTGTTCTCAGAAGGTTGAAGGTCCCAGGATCAATACCCATTTCAGGGTGTAATTTTTCAAATAAATAGAATTCTAGACAAGTCATAGTTTATATGTAATAGTTATTTTAATGTAAAATTTAAGTATACTTCTATTACATAATTTATATCCTGATGTACAGTGCAGTGTCGTGGAGTGCTGCCAGGGTAATCAGAGATAATTAAAACTGTACTTGTAATCGTCCACCCACTCTTAATTTGACCGCTCATATATAGTTTCTACTTCACAAACCTCACATGTGAATGTATGATCTTTGTTACCTGACAATTGAGTGTACCACTAAGTGGGGAGAACATATCACAGGTACAGTTTTAACAAGCTCTGCTTACCCTGGCAACACATCACTGCTGATATATCCTCTTGTACATGTTCTAATTGTAACATATGTTTTGTTTGCAGGTAAGAGATGCATTCTTACAATCATCAAAGATGACTATTATGAAGGTGAGCTATCTCTTAGATTAGTTCTAATTACAACTAAAAAAGGAACACCATTCGTTGGAAGCACTAAATCAAACATCTGTTCGAAATTTTCACAAACGTTAAACAGCAATCGTAAGGGTGCTACGCTCCGAAGCTTGTTTATAGTTCTCACGACTAATAGCGACCCTCAGAGCAGTCAAGGGTAGCCTACAAATATTATTTCAATTTGTATAATAAATCTAGCTTAGTTTAGCACTGTTTGGCCAGACTAATATTTGGTTTTATTTGAGAGAACGAAAAAGTCAAAAGTTTGGCTAAATAGAGGCCAAGTTTGATAAAAGCGTGTTCAATAATGGGAATACTGTGTTAATGTTTGGGAATTTTTCACCTCCCCCCCCACTCCGCCCACACACAAACTCCTGCCACTAATGACCTCAACAGACGGGTGTTGGGGAAATGAAGTCCCTAGCTTGCCACGTGTATGAATATACACTTTTTTTATTTTACTTTTCTTTCTTTTTTTTATATGTGTTGATTGAACATAAATTTTACTAATATTCAATATAGTTGTAGTAAGGAGATATAATATTATAATAATCAAGGAAGAAATATATATTATACTAAGAAGTGGCATGGTATTTAAGGAAATAAGCTTGCGTCAAAAAATTGTGTATTAAATTGTTATGAAATAAACTAAACATTACACGTAAATCAAAACCTTAGCGGTTATAAAATGAATTATAATTTTAAGACAAATTATTAGTAATGCTTAAATTGGTATTATATAATATGCTTTAGTGATATTAATACAAGAAAATATCAGAACATAATTAAGTACATGTTAATTAAAGTTAATCATATTACATGTTAAACTAATTAATAAATGATAAGAAGGAAGGTTTATTAGACAATTCAATTTAATAATGTTATTTAAACAAATATGTAAGAGTAGAATCGAAAGTACTTAAATTAAAATTAATGGTTCGATCCCCGTGCCCATGTGTCATTTTTCAATTTGTGTGGAGGACGAGTGGGGAACATTTTATAAAAACCCATCCTTAATACCCCCAGTTTGTATTGAGACTCCAGCCTCCCAGTCAGTTGCAATCCAGATTAAATGATCCCGGCCTTTAGTTGGCGTGTCCACCAGCTTGTATCTGGGTGGTATCACGTGACGGTGGTACCCACTGATAAATATTTTCCAACGTTAACTGAACCATAATAAAGTGCTCCGAAATTTTATGTTTTTCATTTTATTTAGTAATTTACTTTAAACTTACCCTACACAACTACCAGCCACAAAAAATTTTTCCATTCATTTTTTTGGTGATTGCTTTTAAAAATGGAATCTTTAACTTTCCAGACATAGCTTTATTTTTTTATTCTTTCTCGTGGTCATCCAAAAAATGTACCAACTCGATCGGTAGCGTTTTTCTTCACCCCCCCCCCCCCCC
>CABEEJ010005591.1:0-11285 GCA_901482245.1 Timema douglasi | reverse complement strand
GGGGGGGCTATTTCACAGTGTAGCGAGATCTGTGTCCGACTGTTAGTAGTGCGTGTTTTTACACTCTTTTCGTTTATCTGCGCTCTCTCTCTATCCTTGTTTAGCAGGTATGCAGCCAACCTCAGTGCCAGGGTGATTAGAGGGGATAGGGGGGAGAATAATTGAAAGAGAAGGGACACGATTAGAAGAGTCTGGGCTCATTTCCTTAGAATCAATAGAGTAGTTTAGAAATTAAGGATTCCAGAATCTTAACTATGACCACTACATTTACACGGTCGGCGATAGCCAGAGGATCTCTAGTCCGAGTGGTGGACCAGCGCGTCCGGGAGTGGGCCGGCGTATCAAGTGAGTTGAATAGCGTGCTCAGGAGTGGATCAATTAATCCAGCGTTCGTGTAATGTGGGTCAACGCAGTGTATCGTGCGCGGGGACCAGTGGTGACTTAAGTGAAATGACACGGGTAGCGTAGACATTGATTTACATTGGAAAATATGTTAATATTGAACATTTTTGACTGTTTTAAATATTTGAATAGTTATTATGTGTTTTATAGGTTTCAATTAGTTCCGTTTTATGTGTTCTCATTCTCTTATTAACTTCAGACCTAATTAATTATTACTCTTCTCATTTAATTAAGTGAATTTCTTAGTTTTAGTTAATTTAGTTCTATCAGTGCATGCGTTAATTTATTTTCAATAACCAAAACCTCGAATATCCCGTGAGAGTTTAAATCTTGTCTAATCAGCAACGTACCCTAAATTCCTGAAAAGAACTCGTGATTCAGTTTGTAGTGTTCGAGTCGGTTACAATATTTTAAAAATCGTTTCAAAGAAAGAGGAAGGCTACATTTGGTTTTTCAATGTTATGTAGTATAAAATTAGGACGTGTATTTATCTGGAACTGTGGCGTCCCTGGCTCTTTTTGAATAGTATTAGCATCCTTATGCTGGCTCTGGTTGCGTAGTGCGTTCGCATCAATCGTATGAGTGATAATTCGGAGACAATGGAATATTCTTCAATAATTTGGGCAGTAAACATAAAATATTCGAGCATATATTGTATGTTGCAACAAAAAGTGTTTTATTTATTTAAATCAAATTAATTACTCCCATGGCAATTATAAAATATTACGAGAATTTAGGGTGGGCTATAAGTTCCTCGTATTACAGTGCCAATTACATTATTTCTAGGCCTCCTACATTCCTAATCCTATTTTGATCTTCCCGTCAGCTAGATGTTTTTATTGGAAATATTTGGCGCGTGTGTCTGTAGCTCTCCTGTTTCCATTAGCGAGAGGGCGGGGGGGTTGAGCCACTTTTACACGAGTTTGTCACGTATTCTCTCGCCACTGCTGTTCTTGACGTCAAAGTGTAGTCTACTGTCGAAAGAAAAGGGTGCAAAAGGGGGGTTAAGGGGGTAGGTAGCAAGATGCTAGAAATTATTCTGGAGGTGATCCAGAAAAGTTTCAAAACCCCCCTCTCCTCTTCACCTTCCTTTTCCGCCTCTTCGTTGCATTAGATTTATATTAAAACTCTCTCACACGTGGCTTCTCTTCAACTCACCCTCTTTCTCGACACAAAGAGAAAGAAAGATGAAACAAGCGTTAAAAAAAAAAGAGAGAGAAAGAGAATGAATGAAAGGGGGGTGTTTCTTTGAGGCACTTTTTCCTTCTTTCGGGTGGGGTGGAAGATTGGAGATCGTCCAAAGGCGTGTGTTTCATTTTCCATTCTACCGCCACCCGGGTGTGGACATGTCCTCTCTTTCTCTGCGGCGATGTTGGCAACACTGACAGACCCTCTTCCCGCGGGACTCCTGAGTGCTGCCAACATGCTGACAGGGTCGGATGTACTCGTCGCGGGAACATGCTATGATGAGGATGAGGGAAGAGGAGAAGGGACTTGACGGTCAGTTTTATGTTGACATATCGTGAACGTGTCTGCAACCGGCTATTGGGTCGCGGGGAGAGAGAGGCTCTATTAGACAGAGTTCATCCGCATTAGCTTAGAGAGAGGAGGTGGTGCAGTACACCCAGGTAAACCACCAGCAGTCCCGATCAATTTCGAGACAAATGCCTTAGCCCACGTGATCAACGGAGAGTATTTGATTCGCTTTTTTTTTGTAACGCTTTCTCAAATAATAAAGCGTTGCGTCCATAAAAAAGCTAGAATAGTTTTCTTTGTGAATGAGAATAAACGATTTAATAACTTTTTTTCCTTCAAGCCTCTCAGGGCGTGGGCCTGTGACTATTCAATAGGCCTATACTTGTTACTTATACATTTTAATTATGTCCTTTAATACATTCTGTGAAATTGATTTGCTTTGGACTGTGGCAGCATTTTCCGAAACCTCAACCCGGTTCCCATCCTGTCCCCTCCCTGCCTACTCCTCTGACCTTGAATTGCGCATGCGCGGCTAAATGTGCGTCTTGACACTCCCTTGTATACAATCCCAGTGACTGCAAGTTTTACAAAGACCTAGCGGTTAAACGATAGAACATTTCCCAGACGTAGAAATATTCCCATCTCTTGCACACTTCTCACGAATAGCTTTTTATATTTATTGATAAAAAAAAATAGCGTATAACTCTTTTTCCGGCATACTTTCTTCCATATTTTTTTATTCCAGTTTTTTACCCTCCCCTTAAAGATGTCAGCGACATCCTTCTCAACAATGAAGTAAAGTTTGTGGGGTGCAGGAGTCTCCTTGGGAGTTAAGGGTTGAAAGAGACTACCTTAGGGAGTTTATAGAGGGTAGGAGGGGGTTGAAACCTCCCCGCAAACCTTAGCGACCTCTTCTTTCCTTTACCAAGGAGGTCGTAACTTCGTCTCCGGGGGTAGTCATTGCCAAGGAATGTCTCTCTTACTCTCACAGTCAAGAATCCTGTTTAGGGGGAGGAGGGGGGGGAGTGACGGCTTCTGGATGGAATAAAAAAACACAGGAAACGAAGCTTTGAGAGATACACAACACCCACTACCGCCCCCTAAAACCCCGCTTCTTCGTCTCCTAGCAAACTTAGTTGTTGTTTTTTTCGTAGTAAGGGGGTTGGAGGGGGTAGCGACCGGATCGACTTCACTTCTTGTCTTCTTTGCTGACTGCGAAACTTTTTCCCCGAGTGCGTTAGTGAAGCTGGAGCGTGTGTTAGGGGGAGTTTATGTTTCCATGGTTGCGGATAAGATTGTCAGTCAGACTACGACCTTTTGTTGAGAACAGATTCTATAAGGTATACTTGTTTTTAATATAGGAGAAAAAAAAAATTCATTTTCAATGTTTTTAGGTTTAGTTCTTATAAAATACCTACGTAGTTGAAGACAAATTAATCAAAGTTAAATCAGAAAATTCCTTTTGGCTATAAATATTCATTCATCGGTTTAAAGATAGCTCCCCCCTCCCCCTTCAAGGAAAATCAGGAAATTTGTCGAGCAATCACTCAGGGAATATACAATAGTTTGCTGTCTGGTGAATATAAACACGTATTTATTGATTGTTAGTCAAACATTGTTTTTAATTAAGTTTACTGTTTATTTATTTTTCGAGTTAATTTCAAAAATAAATCTGTACAGCAAGTATAGTATTTTGATAAAAAAAAAATTACACATCCTCGCCGATTTTAATATGGACCTTGACCAGAAAAATATAGATTTTTAAATCAAAGAAAAGTCAGTTTTTTTAGGGGAAGGGGTGTAATATTTTGACCACCCTGAACCAAAACATTTCAACAATGGAATTTTTTAAGAGTTTTAACAACCAAACAAAGTTAGTATATATATTAAACTTCTACAAAATGTATTCATCAAGTTTGGGAATTTATTTTAAGTAAATAAGAATTAATAGTTTCAGAACTGTTTGAAACCAGCTCTTAAAGGAGAATGCAGATTCTTTTTAAAAATAAATGTATCTCTTTCTGTCCGATCAGATACAAAGTTAGTGTATTGTCAGTGTAATTATTTCCCCGTCAGGAACCTACAGATGGACATCGACTCGATAGATCTGTGTCGTACCAGACCATAAGAACGGTTGAAATACATTTTTCTGTCGAGACCTGACTGGAGCTTGCGCTATTTACGGCAAAGTTAGTGTGTTTTGTTGGTTTTGCTGAGAGAAGAATCTAGTCTTGCCATTGTGTTGCCATGGTGACGTGACCAATACAATGACGTCACGGCGCCACTTGCGTCGCTTTCACTTCCGATCACGAGAAGGGTCGCTAAGATTGTTACTAACAGAGTTGGGAGGAAAGGGCTCGTTCTAAGAAGGAGTCGTGTTCGATCCTAGATGTGTCCTGACATAATATACTTGTAGTGTACATATGTAACCAATAATTCATGTAGTTAGGGGACACATAAAATGCTCCAGCCCCAGGAGCTGTAGTATACTCCTATGATTACGTGTCTATGCAGTTCCGCAAAGAGGTAGTGTTCGACAGATTGCATATCATGCCCGAGTTCAGGATATATCTTTTAATGGGTGGTTTGGAGAATGCTCTGTTCTAATCTTATGCCGGAGGATAATGAACTAGCGATAGTGGCAGTAAGTGTCGGGTTCAGGTAGTCCAGGAATATACACTGATATAACTAAGCGTGAACCAGATAGTTCGATTTACCAAAGTTGTAACTCGTAGGAATATGTAACACATTTTTGAAGGATAGACTCGGTCAATACCTGACCACTTTATCCCTTCGCGCCAGGATTCTACTACACGAATAACAGAACCTAACACCAGGAATGCACTACATGAATAACAGAACTTATCTCCAGATATTACATATTTCAACATTTGTCTCGTGTGTGATTATGGTATTTTTCCGCCACAACGGTCCTCAAGAGCTCCACGGCAAAAATCCTTTTGTTCGATCGTCAAGCTAACTATACAAAGTTATGATTCAGAGGGCCGGCCGTTTTATCAGCTCTTTTGCCCCCCCCCCTCTCCCCCTTTGTCCCTTTGCACTTCCAGGATGTGCACAAGGTTTGTAAGTCAAATGATCACTACTTCTGGTATTAAGTTTATTGGATCGTGAAAAGTCTTGGACAGGAATCGAACTGGGAACCCTCAGAGGCCCAGCACAAACTCACTTGTGTATTGCTTATCAACATACACATGGTGACCTGGTGGTCTAGGGGTGAGGTGTCAGACTTCTATGCTGGCGGCCGGGGTTCAATCCCAGGTCCCGGCAAAGATTTATCTGATTACCAAACCCTTCCTTCACCTCTGACAAGACATCTTGTGAATGTGGGGAATGCCAGGCCTCCACCGTGGTTCGGATCCCACGTTAAACTGTAGGTCCTTCATTTCATCTCACAATCACCCTACCATTACACAGTAGCATAAGTGCGTATAACCCGAATGGGTAGTAAGACGCGGTGCTAATAATAATAATAATAATAATAATCAACATACACACACACAAGATGGCTACATCACCCACTCAAATCATGGTTTCTCTTTTTCTTGCTTGGATTCTTTAATTTAGTTTGGTTTTAAGAAGTATTCGAAACTAGTGCACATACCACCCGCATTAATAGGAACGTGGATTAATTGCCTGGCTCATCTAGTTTGGTAACAGGGAGGTCAGGGTTGTAATCCTGGCTCATTGCGCCGAGTTCTCCCTCTCCCTGAAATGGTGTCCTACTCCATCTACGCAAATGCGGCTGCACTTTAACTAAACTTAGTATTTCTCCTCCCTGCCCCATTAGCTGTAATATACAAAGGACGGTTAGTTCGAAGCAAAATGTGAAATTAATGTAATATTCAATGTGGCGGTGGAAGTGTTTAAACCTGCGAGATGTGCCATTGTTGCCTTGATCCCGTCTCTTACACGCAGGGGGGCCAGGGGTGGTTGTTGAGGAGTGGAGTGGAGGGGGCTCGCGCTTTGAACAATGTGGAGAGGTGCGAAATGAAGATCCATCTAACCGGGGAGCTGTTGAATGGGGCATGACAACACCAGAGGGACGAGTGATCGGGAGGATAGGCGGAGCCACACAGATCATCTGCGGGGCGGTTGAGGGTAACGTGTCTGTGAAACTTTATACGTCCTGCTAGGTAGAGGAGTGGGCCAGAACATGTCTGTTGAGGTTCCACGTGTGGACTATTAGGTGGCAAGTATCATCGAGGTATATTGGCTACTCCTGGTCAATCGTCTGTCATGCTCAGTTTTAATTTACAAACATAAATCTTTAAAATCCAGTCGTTTTCGAAACCCATTGTTTTACAAAGCTTGGGTTGAAACTATTTTACTTTAGATGCATTGATGTTACAAATCTATTTTAACTTCTCAATCAAGCCGTATAAACACTGGTGTGAGTGTAGCTAATAACTTTTCAAATGTAGTCTTAGGTTGGAGAAGAGCGGTAGACGTGTTCTAGGTACAGATAATAAACCTGGGTACCTCAGTCGGTCCAGGGATCAGGTCCCACGCAACGCCCCCATAAGGAGTTGGTGGGAGGGGTACGACCTGGTTCTGACGTCGGTGGTCATCTCTTTTCCATCTTTGTCACATTCAGAGATGACCCTTATCTTTGGTTGAACAAAGGTTTGGCGTTAACGAATGGCGGTAATTTGGTGAGAACCCTTTTTGTGCCCTCCATTTATTTTACTATATATCATTAATTAGTAAGAGAGTGAGTGAGCGCACATTTTGTGGGTCGCAAGGAAGTGAGAAGGTGTGTGTGTGTGTGCGCGCGTCCTTTCTTGGAAACTAATCTAAAATTTATATCCAACATTGGCCCATAAAAGTAGCAATCCTTTCGGAGAAAGAAACGACCCTTATTGGTTTAACAAAACTTTCACTTCCATTGACATCCTACCCCGTTCATTTTGTAAACATCAAAAGAATATTAACTTCCCTCTTCATTTTTGTAGTCGTGTATATGTGTGCAGGCTTACATAGGGGTATTTTACTATGAAGTGAGGCTTTTTATTTGTTTCATCACGGCGATGAATTCTTGCAGATACTTAGAAAACTTTTTATTTTTCCTCTTCGTGTTCCTTCTCTGAAAACTACGCTCCACAGGATATTGGTTGATAGGTCCCCCCCCTACCATCCTCTCCACTTCAGTCCCTGTCAGTCTGTCCCTAGTCCCTCGCTGACGTCACTTCCCGTGTGGATTTCTGACTACGGAGCAGCAGTAGAAGATTGTGTTCGCTGGTCCTAAGTTCGAGGACAATGGAATCAAAACTGTTGTTTGAATAACTGTCATTCTTCTTTGATGCCGTCGACTGGGTCGTCTTAGTTGTTCGCACTCTCAACCTTGGGATCTAAACATGTGTTTGAATCCCGCCTTGGTGTACTGGAAGGTGGTTTTACACATTCATGTTTTAACTATGGCTTATATTTCCATTCTCTCTCTCTCTCTCATATATATATATATAAGTATTTCTGCCAGAAGGAGACTAAGATTTATAATAAAGACTCTCTGATGACGGTCGGTCACTAAATAGTAGTTGTGGTGTAGTGTTATGAAGACTGTCTGATGATGGCCGGTCACTAGATGGAGGTTGTGGTTTAATGTAATGAGGACTGTCTGATGATGGCCAGTCAGTAGTGTTATGAAGACTGTCTGATAGCAGCCAGTCAATAAATGGAGGTTTTGGTGAAAATGAAGGCTGTCTGATGACGGCAGGTCACTAGATGGGGGTTGTGGTGTGGGCTAACTTGGTCCAGACTCGCTTCGATTCTTCACGTGAGCAAACAAGTGCGAGAGGTCGACCCTGAGGCTGGGGGTGAAGAGATCGATAGCCAGCACAGCTTCCTTGAGGCTTACCCCACCCAACCCCCACCCTTATTCCCCCTGAAACAATGGCCAAGAAGGCACAAGATGAATGAAAGGGAAGGGGAAGAGACCGGGCAAACTTGTTGGAGGATTATAATCTCTATTAAACACTGAGTCAATGTAGTACGGCGGCCATTTCTCGCCGGTGCTGGGGTACACGTACAACCTATTAATGACAGACACATACTGGGGACTGTCTTCTCGACTGAAAATGACATCCAGTGACGTGAGTAAGGCCCATTGAGTGCTCTATAACAAGACTCTGGAGGCCAGGATTCGATCTTCACCAGATGGAATATGTAGTTGTTCCTCTTTTTCGTATGTTACCCTTTTTACCATCTCTTGACACCTTGGAGAGAGAAGTATTGTGTTCGTCAAAAAATTCGAACTCTAGATTTTGATAAATATCGACGTTTTATGACCCCATGGAACCAAAAAAGTAGTTTTTGTGATGCCGTCTGTACCTCGGACTATCTGGGCTTTTCATGGGGTCCCCCAAGCTATGTTTGGAATTTGAAATTCAACCCTAAATTTAAGAGTAGCTTACTAAGGGAAAAAAAAGGATGAGGATTCTAATTTTATCATGAAAATTACCTTGAGGGTACTTCACATGAGGGAAATTTTCCAATTTTTATAATTTCTCCGCAGCTATTTGAGATACAAAATATCTTATCATTGTAAAGATGTACTATTTAAAAAAAATTAATACAAATCTTTGATTTGAAATATATTTTTATAAAACCTACAATCAAATACAAATACTTTTAATTTTGAGGTCTAAAAATCAATTTGATTCTTATGTTCTTTGGTGGACAAAGCTTTTTCTGTAACAGTGTTCTTAGTAACTAATGTCATTAAGTAAGTTACAATGTATATTATTTAATTTATGATCTTTGGTATAAGGTTTCTACAACCATGTTTAGACCCATTATTTCGTTTCACAAATCCTGCAAATTTTTATTAAATGTATATTTTAAGATAAAATGGAGAGAAAGTCTCTGCGGTGCGCCGTAGACTCCCATTTACTTGATTCAGTCGACTGCTTATTTATGTCTTTAAAATACATGACAATCATCCTGTTCTCCTAGTTAGATAGTTGAAGACTCTCATAGTTTTGGTATTCTTCCAGGGATTCCTACCGGGGCTTTTTCAATCCTTGAAAAACATTTGAATCTTCTTTGAAGTACAATCAAATTTTCATAAATAGGTGCTTTCAGAAAATAAAAAAAATTGCTGAAAACATCTATAACATTTTACTATATTGTTATTTTTACTATATTATTACTGTTATTGTCGAACTTGGTAGTCTTGGGGTAAAGTTCTCACCTCAGGACCCGGTTTTCGTGGGTTCAAACCCAGCCAAGGTCGACGGATTTTTCTTGAGTGATCAAAATTCGTAGCACAACTTCATTTGGAGGTGAAGTAAAGCCGTCTGTCCCATGTCGATTGTGGCATATGAAAACACCGTTTCCAGCAGAATTGATAGGCTCTTTCACACTTGTTCATAGAAATTATCGTGTGCCGATATTATAATCGGTGGGTTCAGAAAGTGCACTTAAAATACCTAAAATAAATAAAACAAACTATTGTTATTTTATATTTAGTCTATTCATAATATCTATCAAAAATGACAGCTCCAGATAAGATAACTTGACGTATGAATATGTGAAATTAGATCTAACTTTTCTCTCTATCGTCTTATGAAAATTGCACTGTGTTTTATGATGTTTTTTCAGAGCCTTGCTCTCATTCTCTCATTTGCTACAAAATGTCTTCTAGTCTCAGTATCAATCGCAACCGATCCCTTGTATTTTCTCCAAGTCTCCCTGAGCAGTTGCAATGCAATCACCTCCAGGTGGACTGTTGGTACTAGGCCGCAAGGGTGGTCTCTCCCTTCAGCGCCGTGTCGAGGGACAGCAGTACAGAGTTCGGCGCCGTGTCGAGGGACAGCAGTACAGAGTTCGGCGCCGTGTCGAGGGACAGCAGTACAGAGTTCGGCGCCCACCCTCACGGTATTTTTGTCTGAAAGAGGAAAGAGTAGAGCTTCTGATATGAAAGGAGAAGGACCCAATTACTGCTTAGAAGGTCAGATTATTTCGTTGACATGTTAGGACAGTATTCTTTTTTATCGCTTCAAATTGACTACCCTTCCTTCTACATTCGTGATAGTATCGCTCGCTTTGACATTTCTTTGATCTTTACATTGTTCACATTCGGCGCAGGCTCACATCACACTTGGTTTTGTGAACATTTCAGGAGAACATCTGATTTGTGGCTTTTGACGATTAATAACGCGCATCACACGCCAATCAACTCTGTGATACAGTCGGCTAGAAATTGTAAATTTACACGAATATTATCGCACGTGGATCATTTCTGATTAAACATGAATGGAGATAAAGAGTTAATAGAAGTTCCAAATAATGAACATTGTTGAAATATTAAATGATATTTGGATAAAAACTGCATTGAAAAGTCAGTTTTTGACCATTTTAGAATGGCTTCACAGATAAGAACTTAGCACAAATCTGTATTCTGTCAGAAAAGGGCCATACCAATAACAACAATAATAATAACAATAAACTGTCGCTTTGTCCCCCATCGTCACCGCGGGAAATTTCGAGTAATCATTCAAATATGAATGCACTGTACACATTTCTGGAATATTTTGGTCTTTTCTTTTCCTTTTAACTCCCAAACCTCGCGCAAGCCGGTAGCTGAGTTGGGCCAGCTATTAAGACGAAACTCTTGTTTTGAGGCACCTTAAGACATTATTTGTTATAAGATAACGTATTCATTGTATCATTCATACAATAACTTAAGTGTTAAATTAATGGTTTGGGGTCTGGTTGTTGAGCTTGTTATATAATTATGTTGGGGATAAACCACCAATAAGCAGTATTAGAGTTCTAAAACAAATTTCAATTTAAAGACAAACTTTTTTTTTTAAGGATTTGATTCTTGAATCCACGAATCTAGAATTATCGAATCTCGAATATCCTTAAGGATTTAGAGATCCTATCTATAATAATAATAATAATAATATATGTTTGTTTTAAAACTTATAGAGTTTACTGATAAACAACAAGTATGTTACTCAAAATATTTATTTATCGACAAATTGTTTGATAAAGGTTTTATGATATAGATTTTTGTTTTAAATAAGAACATTTAACACACACTTGCTCCGGTGAACACGTTGTCTAAATGTCGGTTTCAATTAGTCTTGTTTGTCTTAGACGGAGAGTTCAGGGTTTAAGTCCCGAACTCGTGTACCAAGGATGTTTACCCTTCTAAATAGTTTCTCACTCTTCCTCGACTCAAATAAGAAAACATTTCCTACACATTATACCTTCCTCATTTAAAAAAGTACAACCATGTCACTTACTGATCCGGCTCGACACATTGATTACAGAATAAACAATGCCCCCTCTACCCCTTCCCTTGCATCCTTTTTTTCTTCTTCAAAAGTATAGTCAACATTCCAGAGGACCAAATTCTTCTTCCTCTCCCCGACCCCCTT
>CABEEJ010005590.1:29101-46560 GCA_901482245.1 Timema douglasi | reverse complement strand
GGGGGGTAGATCAAATTGTTATTATTATTATTAGCACCGCGTCTTACTACCCGTTCGGATTATACGCACTTAAGCTAATGTGTAATGGTAGGGGTGATTGTGAGATGAAATGGAGGACCTACAGTTTAACGTGGGATCCGAACCACGGTAGAGACCTGTCATTCCCCACATTCACAAGATGTCTTGTCAGAGGTGAAGGAAGGGTTTGGCAATCAGATAAATCTTTGCCGGGACTGAGAATTGAACCCCGGCCGCCAGCGTAGAAGTCTGACATCTTACCCCCTAGACCACCAGGTCACCCTATGAACAGATAAAGTCCTCTCCAAAGTCCACTATGCTCAGTCATGACAGATATTCAACAATTGTTTATATCACCATGTGAAGAAACTTACAACTATACTTATCTACTGAGATGAAATTTTATTTACTAAAATAATTCCATGTTATGAACGATTAGATAGCCAAGCTATGATATTTGTTGATTACGGTTAAAGCCGCATACAAATATAATAATCCTTGAATTGAAAATTGACACGGGAATCTAACCAGGGACCTCTGACTTAGTACGCCAATGATCTGACCACTGAGTTATCCAGGATTCGTCCCGTGTCCTGGCTCATTATTCACTCGTGATATCCTCATTCGTACATTTATTATTATTATTAGCACCGCGTCTTACTACCCGTTCGGGTTATACGCACTCACGCTAATGTGTAATGGTGGGGTGATTGTGAGATGAAATGAAGGACCTACAGTTTAACGTGGGATCCGAACCACGGCGGAGACCTGGCATCTCATTCGTACAGTTGTAAATTTATTACCGGCAGTATTAAGCCACAACTGAGTCATCGGTGGCCATGATATCAATGATATCCACACATCCATAACAGAATCTGCCTTAAGATATGGATTAAGAATGACCATAAGGCACTAGACGACTCCTGGATAGCTCAGTGGTCAGAGCAATGGCGCGCTAATTCAAAGGTCCAAGAGTTCGATTCCCGTGCCCAGGTGTCATTTTTTAATTCATACGGATTTGACTCGGTTACGGTAGATCTCTGTAGTAGTTATAATCCTTCATCTCGCGAGCCTCGCATTTCATATATACTTCTGGCGGCCGGGGTTCAATCCTCGGTCCCGGCACAGATTTATCTGATTACCAAACCCTTCCTTCACCTCTGATAAGACATCTTGTGAATGTGGGGAATGCCAGGCCTCCACCGTGGTTCGGATCCCACGTTAAACTGTAGGTCCTCCATTCCATCTCACAATCACCCTACCATTACACATTAGCGTAAGTGCGTATAACCCGAACGGGTAGTAAGACGCGGTGATAATAATAATAATAATAATAATAATAATAACTTTCTTTAGAATAGTTTTTTTTAGCATCGCGTCTTGCTACCCGTCCGGGCTATACGATATTGGTTTTAGGTATTATGAGGATTATATTTATAGGTAGTGCACTCTCATCAGTGTGGAGGGAGAGTGGGAAAACCTCCCTCAGTTCATCCGATCTCCCAGTCATCGGCAGTCTAGTCTACTGCGAGAGTAGAAAAAAAGTGTGACAATGTTAAGACTTTTTTTTTATACAATTCATCGAGAAATTATGGTCTTTATTCCAATGTTTTATCTTTAAAATTCGCTGAATCTAACGTAAATACATAGAAAATCCTATCTTGTCTTGCTGTGACGTCACACGTAAGCAAACACATTAACAAGTTTTGAGATTTTTTTGGTGGGAGAGGGGTGAAGGGACATTTAAAATGGTTTTGTTAACTTTTGTAACGATTTAGGGTGACCTGGCGGTCTAGGGGTAAGGTGTCAGACTTCTGTGTTGGCGGCACGGTTCAATCCTCGGTCCTGGCACAGATTTATCTGATTACCAAACCCTTCTTTCACCTCTGACAAGACATCTTGTGAATGTGGGGAATGCCAGGCCTCCACCGTGGTTCGGATTCCACGTTAAACTGTAGGTCCTCAATTTCATCTCACAATCACCCTACCATTACACATTAACGTAAGTGCGTATAACCCGAACGGGTAGTAAGACGCGGTGCTAATAATAATAATAATAATGTAACGATTTAAAAACGATCCTTCCAATATAAATTGGAGTCTTTAACTGTTTTGCCCCTAAACAGCTGTTCAGGAAGAGCGCGGACCACGCAGACCGAAGTGCAGGAACGAACCGACAGAATGCAGCACCTACAGTGGCGGCGTTCTCCACGGCTGCTACAAGCCAGGCACCGCCGCCATGTTTGGTCCATCCGGGCACTGGGCCACAGTGTTGGGGACCGGCATGCATCACTCCGAGGACACGAGCCCTTTCAGGAGGGTCATACCCAGACATCAGACTTCGCCCCCCTTCTCGTTCATGTCCCTGCAGGTACCCGTCAGAGGTGAGGTCAAGGTCGCGAGCAGAGATTAGTCTGAAAGTTGAGCGATTAATTATTACAATCCTCCTCATTTAGCGATGGACATCGAACATCGATGTTATAGGTTCGATGTCTATTGGGCGATGATTTTCAACCATCGATGTATCGTCTATTATGTGTTGTGAGTAGCCATTATTTTAAATAAATAACTAATACAGATTTAATGTACACTCCTTTTACACTGACGGGTAGCTTTCTTACCTTGACTGATTACACTATGGTCATATCTTATAAGTTACACCATAATGGAATCAAGCAAGGTAGCAGTCTTACCTTGACTGATTACACTATGACCCTATCTTATAAACCACACCATAATGGATCCAAGCAAGGTAGCAGTCTTACCTTGACTGATTACACTATGACCCTATCTTATAAACCACACCATAATGGATCCAAGCAAGGTAGCAGTCTTACCTTGACTGATACACTATGACCCTATCTTATAACCTACACCACAGTGGAACCAAGCAAGGTAGCAGTCTTACCTTGACTGATTACACCATGGATCTGTCTCATCACGCAGGTATGAATTTATAATTATTACATACAAACTAGTCGTCATATACAGATGAGGACTCTACCAAGTCAACTATCTTGTTTTTCTCCAACCATACGGTTTGAAATAAAGCTCAATGGCAGTTCAATGATTTTTTTGTGTGTGAAACCTTACAGCTAAGAATTTTATTTTTAGCGACTCAACCACTTTTTTGATGGCATCGGTAACCCTGCCATAATAACGTCCATGCGTGCATCAATCAATGAACACGACACACGGACAGACAGACTTACACATGCTCTCCGCACGGCTAAGACTACACCTACATCGGCCCAGACCTGACCCGACTGTGAGTCGCACCGACGTCCGCCCAATTCAGACATGTTTGCTTTTGCTCCTCAGTTCGTTCCGACTAAATACGGTTTCACTACAGCCTCACCAAACGTCCGGAAGCGGCTTTGTCTTTTTCAGGTATCCTTCAATCGCTCCTTGAATGCAGTCATGGTCCTCGTATGAAATGCTAAGGTGCACTTTATTACGACTTCAGGCGAGTTCTACCACGAGATCGCGGCTCAGATCTTGCTGATGAGTCTGCGCCAGTCAAGGAGGAACGAACACTTCTCTGTCCTGCCACGGTGCGACCAAGATGCCATCTTGCGGCAGGTGTGGAGCGAGCTCTTCCTTCTTCACGCTGCCTACTGGCCCATAGACGTGTCCGCGCTCATACGACGGGCTCTGGTGAGTTTAGTAAGCACGTCGCCATTTTGTTTCTTGGAGTGTTGACACGACGCCATGTTGGGACTGGCGTGGAGCGAGCTCTTCCTTCTTCACGCTGCCTACTGGCCCATAGACGTGTCCGCGCTCATACGACAGGCTCTGGTGTTGAGTTTAGTAAGCACGCCGCCATTTTGTTTCTTGGAGTGTTGACACGACGCCATGTTGGGACTGGCGTGGAGCGAGCTCTTCCTTCTGGCCCATAGACGTGTCCGCGCTCATACGACGGGCTCTGGTGAGTTTAGTAAACACGCCGCCATTTTGTTTCTTGGAGTGTTGACACGACGCCATGTTGGGACTGGCGTGGAACAAGCTGTCCCTGCTTTTAATAGAACAGTAATTGCTTGTAATGAACTATTTTTGTCTGCTGTTATTTCTCAACAGAGCACCGAACAAAGGGATCCGTGTATGACCACCAGTGGACTTCTGAGAAGAGTGTTGGAGATGTGTCAGAAGCTGAATCTGGATGCTGTGGAGCTGTCGCTTCTAGAGACACTCATTCTCTGCAGAACGGGTGAGTGGCACTTATATATACAGTGCTAGTTCTGAGGCGTAACCTCACGAAGTAGGAGTTCCACGCGCCGGCTGTGTTGTGTTGCAACTTGCAAACAATCTCGAATAGGTAACTACCATCCGAGTTTCCCTGGTACCGCGTTGATGTATTTACGTTTTATTCGGCCAAATTTAAAAATATAACATTGAAAATAAAATCATAAATTCTTAAATATAAATATGTCTCTACAACGTCACAAAATTAGTTTTTTTTAAATCTTGGAAGTAATTTTTTTTTTGTAGACGGATTTATTTGTATTCATCCACAGTTCAGGGTATTTGTTATTATTATTATTATTATTTAGCACCGCGTCTTACTACCCGTTCGGGTTATACGCACTTACGCTAATGTGTAATGGTAGGGTGATTGTGAGATGAAATGAAGGACCTACAGTTTAACGTGGAATCCGAACCACGGTGGAGGCCTGGCATTCCTCACATTCACAAGATGTCTTGTCAGAGGTGAAGGAAGGGTTTGGTAATCAGATAAATCTGTGCCGGGACCGAGGATTGAACCCCGGACCCCCAGCAGAGAAGTCCGACACCTTACCCCTAGACCACCAGGTAACCTGGGTATTTGTTTTATTCACGAGAATGTTCTATAGGAATCTTCTTGCCAGGATGTAGATTTTTAAAAAAAGTTCGTTTAAGCGTAAGTCTATTTATAATAGGGAACAAATAAGTATGTTTTTTGTAAATTCAAGTGAACGCTGTGCAGTAGCATAGTAGAGTGAGTGTTTATACTTGTCAACGGAATAGGGGGAGTGCTATCAGCAGGTAAACAAGAGGGTGAACTAATATTCCTCCTTCTCTTTATATTTTGTACACTGACGCCTAAGTGTGAGAGTGCATAGTGTTTAAGGAGGAATGGTACGAAACGTGAGTTAAGGGTAGAGTTTTTGCAGTTTTATAGCAAAACTTATTTTGGTCAAAATAAATAAAATACTGCTCCAGTATAAATATAGAGTTCAATTTTATTCATCTGGTGATATCAACCGTTAGGTGACCTGGTGATCTAGGGGTAAGGTGTCAGACTTCTGGGCTGCGGGGTCCGGGGTTCAATCCTCGGTCCCTGGCACAGATTTATCTGATTACCAAACCCTTCCTTCACCTCTGACAAGACGTGTATTAATCACAACTTGTGAATGTGAGGAATGCCAAACCTCCGCCGTGGTTCAGATCCCTCGTTAAACTGTAGGTCCTCCATTTCATCTCCCATTCACTCTACACATTACATATTAGCGTAAGTGCGTCTAACCCTAACGGGTAGTAAGACGCGGTGCTAATAATAATAAATCAACAGTTGTTGAATATCTGTCAAGAGTGTCCTGGAATTTAATGACAACATTTTATCTTAATTTAAAAAGTTTGTCATCTAATGCCGCTATGCTCATGACAGATATTCAACAACATGTGAATAAAATGAAACTCTTTGTTTCTACTGGAGCGATATTGGTGTTTTTACTAAAGAATTGTCTGCTATGAAAACAGCAAAAAGCACAGACCTTTTCTCTCGTCCCCTTCCACCCCGGTGCTCCAAGTTAAAGTGCAAACCAGTCTAGAATTCAACCCTAATAGACGAGGTCCTCTCAATGTTCCCGCAGACCTGGTGGTGAACGACGACCTGGAGAAGGTCCTGTCGGGCTCGCGAGCCCGGGCTCAGACGACCCTGGGCCACTACGTGGGGCGGACCTCCCCCCATCAACCGGCGAGGTTCGGGGACCTCCTGCTCATCCTGCCGGTCCTGTGTGGTCCCTCGTCCCGGGGACTGCAGAACATGCTCTTCAGACCGATTATCGGGGACATCCCCGTGGAGCAGGTCATCACCACAATATAGATATAGAAGAGGAGCTCACCCCCCCCCCCCCTCCTGCTCCTGAGAGAGACCTTCTGTTTCACCACCTCCCTCTCCATGTACAGTTTCACCCTCCGATCGACCCGAATAGTTGAGGTCTGAAAGGGGAAGGCCTCTCTGAATTGTGTGCGGAGGCCTGTCAGCCGTTCGTTGGAGCTCCCGACAGCTCTACGAGCAGTCCGTGGTGCCTGTTTGGCAAAACTGACGTGCAGAGGGGCAGAGAGGGGTGCGACCGGCCACATCTTCATTCAGATCTACAAGCGCTCAGCGACATATCGTGTTTCATCCGCTATTCGACCTTGGTTTAAAAAAAAATCTTAATAATTTAGCACCGCGTCTTACTACCCTGTTCGGGTTATACGCTTTAAGTACTAATTACCCTAATGGATTAGGAATTGGGAAGGTTGAATTAGAGGTAGTGAACCCGCATTTGCATGGAGGGAGAGTGGAAAACCATTTATGAAAAACCACTCCCAGTTCACCCGACCGAGATTCGAACCTCGATCTCCCCGTCCTCAGCAGTCGAACTTCAACACGACAAGCGCGTTAGCCAGCTACGCCACCGAGGCGGGTAAAATAATCTTAATTTATCGCGAAGCTTAGAAATTTCCCTTCACTGAGCAGCAAATTTATATTCGTGGATTCCAACACAGCCGAGGTTGACGGGATTTTTCTTGAGTGATAAAAATTCCGTAGCACAACTTCCTTCGGAGGTGAGGTAAAGCCGTCGGTCCCCCCGTGTCGATTGTGTCCTGTAAAAGAACCCTGGAAGGTGTATGGAAATACCTTTCCCTACAAAATTGGTATGTCCTTTCGTTCTCGTTCATAGAAATTATCGTGAACTGATATAATTGGGGTGGTTTAGAAAGTGCACGTTAAATACCTCAAATAAAATAAATGGGTGTAATTTTCTCGGTTCAATAAATATTTCCACCGCAGTCAGCGTCTTTTCTTGTGATTTAATACGCGCGCAATTGGCGCGTAATGCAAGCTACAGTAGCCCCACGGCTTCTTTGGTGCTGACTGACAGCTTTAAAATGTTACCAGACCAAATTATGTATCCCTACGCCAAACCATATGATCTGCAAGAATATATGTTTAGCAGCTGTCACTTCTGACAGTCAACATTTAGGTGTATACCTAAATGTTGACTATCAGAAGTCAGCTGTGAGCTGTCAGTCAGCACCAAAGAAGCCACGGGGCTACTGTATCAAACTGATGACATTTTCACCGCGAATAACTTTTATACGACTGCACTCGACCGGACGGCAAGGTGGACCTGACAGGCCGGTCTGTTTGTGTGTGATTGCGAGTTGGTACCGGTGGAACTATCTCAATTTGGCCCGTCAATTCTACACGGAATCCGACCAATCAAATTCTGAAAACAAATCGACTTAATATTGTTCTTCCTTTTCGCTTGCGATATCCAAATTTCGGCGTCCCCGCTGTTAGGATTTATCAGAGTAAGTAAATACAGTTCGTTTCACTATCAGGAGTAATCAAATTTAATAAATTTCAACAAATTTTGAATGGGTTTTTAAATTAGGTATTAATATATACGTTAGTTTACTTGGGATATTTAACGTGCATTTTATGAACATACGGATCATATCTGGACACAACTTACAAACCAATTTATTTATAAAGTCCAATTCTCATAGAAAGTGCCTTTTAGAAATTATAAACTTTTTTTGCTATCAATATTGACGATATTTTACAATATTATTATAGTTATTTTATATCTATTAATAATATATATATATATATATAGCTGCAGATAACATGACTCTAAGTATGAATACATAAAAATAGATCTATTAACGTTTCTAATCATCAATTAGGGTTATTTCTATGAAGATTGGACTGTATAACAGACACAACCTCCTGACCTACTTCTGTTAATTCATCGCTGCGAAAGGGCAACTTTCCCGGTGATGAATTTTTCGGCCATTTTGAGGCGGTTAAGGTGTCCGGTAAGAATCCGTGCACACAAAAGGGGTATGACAAGATGAACTATCAGGGTAAAACATTTGTTTAATGAAACTATAACTATTTTACAAATACAGATAACATTCATAGACATTTAAAAGGTATAACATTTATGAAATACAGTCATCAAACAGGACTTAGGCCGCTTTTCAGTAGAGATGATCTAGTGTACAAAATCAACACTCAAGTATTACAACAAATATTTTTTTAAAAAAAGGGCTCGACTAGAAATGTTTCAACGAGTTGAACAGTCTAAGATGCTAAGATAAAATAAAATAGTACATACATTTTTAGTTGATATTAGTTATTGGTATTATCGGTTCAACGTAACTTGGTCTTTTCTGACAGGTGGAAAGTTATTTGGAACAGCTACGCTACCCGCGTGGTCTGATGGGCTACTCTTGCAGTAGTCCAGACTACCGATGACAGGGAGATCAAGATTCGAATCTCAATCTAGTGTAGTTTTTTTTAAAAATAGTTTTCGGTGATCTGGCGGTCTAGGGGTTAAGGTGTCAGACTTCTATGCTGGCGGCCGGGGTTCAATCCTCGGTCCCGGCACAGATTTATCTGATTACCAAACCCTTCCTTCACCTCTGACAAGACATCTTGTGATTGTGGGGAATGCCAGGCCTCCACCGTGGTTCGGATCCCACGTTAAACTGTAGGTCCTCCATTTCATCTCAATCACGCTACCAGTACGCATTAGCGTAAGTGCGTGTAACCCGAACGGCTATTAAGACGCGGTGCGAAAAAAAAACCTACGTAACCTTCAGTATCATAAATTTCTTTTCCGCCGCGTCTTGCCAGCGGTTCAAGATACTCACATTGTAGTTCCGCTAGTGAAATGGGGATTATGAAGGAGAAATTTAGAGAAAAAGTACCCACACTTGACCAAATTAACTTTTCCGTAACGTAGCGTTCATGTTAACCTAAATAAACTTAGTGTATTCTCAAGATGTTCGTAAAGTAACGTTTAAACTTGAGTAGGTAAAACAAATTCGCAACGGGATTGGTTGGTAGTATCACGTGACGTCATTTCATTTGACGTCACGTAAAATTCAAGTGAAGTGCATATTTATGGTTTCCATTTAAAAACCCGAGGAGAGTATTTACGTTACGTTACGTTAAGTGAACAGTTATTTGTGTCTACCGACGTGTTTGCTAACTGAATTATGTTGTATAGTTTAAAAATATATATTTGCAAGATGGATGAACACATGAATAACTTTTGAACAGTTAGAAAAGAACAATGTTAGCGCGAACCATCTTTACTAATTAGAAACAGCCTTATTTATAGTCATAATATTATGTATAAAAAAAATTAATAAAGTTTATTCCACCAGAATATACAATATGTTACTTTTCTGTACCACTTTAACAATTTATTGATTGGATTGTACAGGCTTGATAAATAAAATAAAATGTAATTAAATCAGATATAATATGTAGTGATATTATGAAGGAGTTTATAGTAATAATGAACTTATAAACTGTTATTGTCATAGCTTATGTTAAATTTTAAATGAGCAAGAAATAAAATCAAGGACATGAGTTTTTTTTAACGTTCTCACAACAGATTAATTAATATTTTATTTTTTTCTATAAAAAGTTTGAATAATTATTTTAAAAATTACTTCATAGTGAAAATCTTTTTCTTTTTTTATTAGTTTTTTTAGTTTAGTTTTTTTTTAGTTATCATTTCTAATGTTTATTAAATTAAATTATAAATACACGTACAAGATTCACACACAAAAAAATGACATAAATACTTGATAACAACTAAATCCCTAAGTCTTACACCTAAATATATAATTCTAAATAATACAAACAACTATCATTTCTGAAGACATTATTGTAGTTTCGACCTTCAATAAAACTATTTATATTCTAGCTAAGTGTTTACATCAACGACATAATTACAAGTGTGCGTTATATCTAGTCCGCGGTTCATTTCTCACTAAGTTGTATCGAACAACGACTGGTTTTCGAGTTCGTAAAAGATTGTTATTCAATTATTCGATTTGCGTCCTTTATGATTTTAAAAACAATACATTTAGGACAGTTTACAGGTTTTCTCAGACAACGACGATATCAACGGGAAAAATACTCACTCACCGGTCACGAGCGGACAATTATTGCGTTCCTTTGTTATCAATTATTTTAAAAAAAATATCTAATTTGTAGAACAGAGCGTCCTAGAAATACTACACAGGCTATGAGATATTCTAGTTCTTGTGACAGTTTTTAATCAGTAGAAAAAAGTTTCGTTTTAACAAACAAAATATGACATTAAAATAATTTTTTTTTATCAGTTTATCACTAGGGCCTTACCCAGATATTTATTTTGGTGGTGAAAGCAGAAGGGGTTGGGGGAAGAAGTTCTTCAAACCAGACATGTCAAGAAAATACATTTAGAGAAAAAATCAAATTAGATAAAAACATAATTGAGTTTGTAGAGGTTATGAATTTTATGACTTCAATAAGCCACTAGCTTAGTCACAGAGTTGGAAAAGACACTCCTGGGTACGGCCCTATATTTTACTGCCTAGGGTAGACACAATATATTTCTACCTCTCGAAAGTCATTACTACAGTTATATGTAAAGTCGTGAGATAGAAAATGTAGACATACGTCTTGGGTACCCCAAGTGGACTAACGACAGAATTATCCAAATATGGGCCAGAACAAGCCATATCTGAGCCAGAACCAGCCATATTTGATCTTTCCGCATGTGATTGATGGAAACACAGGTTCACTCAGTTGGTAAGAAGTGGAGCACTAAGACGGAACACTCGTGTGTTCGAATCTAATCCAGGGAACAATTGTTTAGATACATCACATGGGTCATGTTTTATATTGTATACATCTAAATGACATGTTATCAAAATATTTATAAATGTACAGTCGTGGCATGTGAGATGGGTCAGGAAGGATCCACTTTCCATGAGCGTGGGTGTACTAAGTCTAAATCACAGCAACTTGGATACCAAGGATAGGTTTTCAAAAAGCGTCACTTATATAAGTTCCGTCGTGTTCAGACGATTATTATGAAAAGAGGGGGTTAAAAAGGGGGTCAACGTCCCTTCCCCCTTGTCTATACACTATCGTATCAATAGGTATGTAATCTATTAAGTTTTAATGCTTCCACTAAATTATTTTTAAAACTAACCTCGATTATATATTTTTTATCATAATCTTTTTTTTTTTCTTCTACGGATTACTAAATATAGTTAACATAATTACACAAATATTTGAAATTTTAGTTAAGATTTTTCCCACATTGTCCGACATTCAAATCGTCCCAAAGTTGACATATGTGGAAAAAATTAAATATGCATTGTCACGTTTTATTAATACTCAGCTCATCAAATTAAATATTACACATTATTGACAAAACAAAAAACAAAAAATGTATTGCAAGTTTAATTTTTTATCTTGTAGCCATAAAATTTGTTTACTTTAATTTCTAAAAAGCTAAAAAAAAAATATTTTTATAGTTTGGATGAAATATTATAGACAAATCAAAGAATCGATAGTGACATAACGACTTTTTATACCTTAATTTTCAGCTCTAAAATCTCAGAGATTTAAAATTCTGTTATTTAAACTAAACGGCAGTATTTTAAATTTGGTTATCTGTGATTATTACTAGTACTTTATCTGTTTTTTTTTGTTTTTTTTTTTACATTTCACTTAATTATCGGCAAATTGTGAATGTACTCAACAAATAATATACAGCCGTTTTGTTTAGGTTTTTTTATTTAATAATTGCACTGTATAGTTTGTTTTTATTGCAAATACATTACAGAATATTAATATATATCACGGGAGGTTTGACGCATGGAAAAGATCCATATTGTAAATAATAAAAGAATCGGATTTGATTATCTGACTAGAGAACATCCAGACCACGTGTCATTTTTATAAAATACTAACAGAAGTACCTGGCGGTGCCCGGTGTAACCAGGCAATTAATTGCTTCAAACAGACAAACAAAATATATGTATTTTGTTTCTTCCAGCCCGGTTTTAATAAATTTATAGTTGAAATTTTTAAAATTCCAGCTTCTAGGTGCACATGTTTGTGTATAGAGGCTATTAATTTTAAAATTCCAGCTTCTAGGTGCACATGTTTGTGTATAGAGGCTATTAATTTTAAAATTCCAACCCTCATCGTGCGGTAGATATCACAAAATGTATGCTTATGACATAGAGAAAAACTATTTATTTTATTAATAAAGGTTGGCAACCTCGGAAGTCTTAAAGTGAAGTGCTCGCCTCAGGACCCGAATATTCGTGGGTTCAAACTCATCCGGGGTCAACATATTTGTCTCGAGCGGTCAAAATTAGTAGCGCAACTTCCTTCGGATGGGAAAGTATAAACGTCGGTGTCTCGTCGATTGTGACGTGTTAAATAACCTTGGAAGGTATGAGAAAATACCAAAATTGGAAACCCCTTTCGCTCTGGCTCGTAGAAATTCTCGCATGCTGATATAATCAGTCGGCTCGGAAAGTTCACGTTAAATACCTCAAATAAATAAATATTTTTATAGATTAACTTATGTTTCCTCCGCTGTCCACTGACATTCCTAAATGTCACGACAATTTGTCACGGAAATTCCGTGTTTTAGATTTAAATCTTTGCTAAAATCTCACTCAAAAGAAGACAAAAATCACAAGAACAGTTACCAAGTAAAACATTTCATTTACCGAGTGTGTTGAATTACTTTGCTGTTACCTTAAGTCAAGTTATCTAAAAAAAAAAATATTGTATATTTGTACTAAAACACTAGACAAATAGATTACACTTTACACACCAAGATTAAGTTATTACAAACTATATACATAATTATATTTTATACTTCATTCTTATAATATAGTTTTGTTAGGGAACTTGTTTGATGTGTATAAATTATTCATAATTTATTACTAGTAATTTGTGCTGTATTATTTCATACGTTTATTATTTTGTAGCGAACGTCATTTAAACTCTTCGAACTATATTTCGAAACATTAGCAAAACTATGGCTAATTTAATCGAAAGTCAATGTTGATTTATGTTTATAGAAAAAAAAATTTCAAACAGACACAAATAAATCTGTGAATACGTCAGAGCTGTGTTTGCACAAAGATAAAATATTACCGTAAAACGAGCCGTTTAATTACTTACGGATGGTTCAGCTAATATCAGCTGACAGAAACATGTTTGCATACAGTTTATAAATAAACATTATTTTTTTATATAAAAACATATACTGACGTCACAACTTCTGTGACGAAAACCTTCCTCTTAGTGTTTTCTGTGATGGACGTAAGTTACACGAACGAGTGGCTTTGTTTTTTTGAGAGTTTCTGTTAGCATAATAAAAAAAAAATATTTTTAACAATTCATAAAAATAATGCAATTTTAACAAACTTTTTAAACGAAGGGAACACACATATATATATATATATATAAATATATATTGTTTAGCATTGCACCTTACTAACCGTTCGGGTTATACAGTTTTGTACTAATTAAACTAATTGTTTAGAGATTAGGAAGGTTATAGTTAAAGGAAGTGCACCCGCGTTTGTGGAAGATCATTTTTAAAAAAACCACCCCCAGTACACCCGACCGAGATTCGAACCTCATTATCCCCATCATCAGCAGTCTAGTCTACTGCGAGAGTAGCGCCTTAGACCATGCGGCCACCGAAGTGGGTGTGACATATATTTAAACTAAACTAACAAACCAATGATCAGTTCAATTATTAAGTGAAATTTCTTTTATGAAATCGGTTAATTTTGGGATAAATAGATACCTGCTTCGGTTACCGCATGGTCTACGGCGCTACTCTCACAGTAGACTAGACTGCAGATGACGTGGAGATCAGGGTTCGATTATCGGTCGGATGTACTGAGGGTACTTTTTCCAAAATGGTTCTCCACCCTCTCTCCACGTAATTGCGGGTACACTTCATTAATATAGAGCCTTCCTTAATGGATTTGTGTGATTAGCACATAAGTGTGTAACCCGAACGGTTAGTAAGGCGCAGTACTAAAAAAATAATAGGGGGGGCTTAGTAATTGTTTTTTAACGAAATTTTGTTTCGAAGGTTAAGTATTTATTTATTTAGCACCGCGTCTTACTACACGTTCGGGTTATACGCTTTAAGTACTAAATACGCTAATGGATTAGGAATTGGGAAGGTTGAATTAGAGGAAGTGAACCCGCATTTGCGTGGAGGGAGAGTGGAAAACCATTTAGGAACCCCCCCAGTTCACCCGACCGAGATTCGAACCTCGATCTCCCCGTCCTCAGCAGTCTAGCTCAACACGACAAGCGCGTTAGCCAACTACGCCACCGAGGCGGGTGTTATTAAGTAAATATTTAATAATATTAAAAAACGATCAACCCCAGATGTAAAACTGTTTTGCTTACTCATATTATTATATATTATTAATTAAAGGTAAATAGCGTCTTGATGTACTTACTGGTAAGAATGGTTTGATGGGAAATTGTAAAAATTATACTATTGAATTAAACAAAGTTTAAAATTAATTTATTTTCAGTCGAACGTAAACTCAAGAAATGCATTGTTCACGTATCTTGATAAAAAAATGTTTCAACCCCTTAACATATTCATTTAAGTTAACCAATTTGTGAACAATCGATCTGTAATTACATTGATTAACTTTAAAATACGTCTGGTTGGGTTGGTTATAAAGTGTAGACATCCGCTTGAAAAATCTACCATTACACATTAGCGTAAGTGCGTATAACCCGAACGGGTAGTAAGACGCGGTGCTAATAATAATAATAATAATAATATTGGAGTGTACAGCTTATTTGACGTAACTTTGTGCACCGTTGAATCTCAATTAGTTATTTTAAATTATATTAAATAAATAAAAAGTTAATTTTCAGTATCAACAGTCGGTGAATGAAAAAATATGTATATTTGGTTAAAAAAAAAATAGTGAGAAATAAATTCTAACAAAGATAATATGATTCGACAAACAGAAAAATTATGGCTTGTGTGGGTAAATATATATATATATATACACACACACCTTGTCTTTCAACTATGGCCGTTAAAATAACCGCTTCAGAGACATCCGGTAACAAAGTTTATTAGGTCGAGGGGAAATAATTTTAATAGACTTAGGGAACTGGGATTTGACATTAATTTCAATAAAACTGACCATAGTTCGCAGTTTAACGTTCAAGAAGTCAGTTGCGAGGAACATATTTTATTTGGCACATTCCAAGAATGATACGATTAACTTAAAATGATTTGATAATAATTTTTTAAGTGAGTGTTCATAAAAAAACACGTCTTGGAAAATGTCGGTGTATCTAGCTATAGTTTGTTCGATATGGAAACAAACTTATTGGAACAAATTAAAATATTACTACACGGCCAGGCCTACCATCACCGGATGGATCTCGGGTAACACTTATCCGTCAGACGAACGAATGTAATCTGTTAAAATCGTTTAACTGACTTTGCGCATGCGTCAGATGGTAGGCCTACTTGTCTAGCAGACGATATTATCCGGGGATGGTAGATCATGTATTAATACGCCAGGCCACGTATCCTAGAGAGTGAAGTTGCAACTTTTGAGGGATGATGTTGATCGAGACATTTATAAGATCTAGTGATCTTTGTTCAACGTTGGTAACATGGTCTGCAAGTTTGTTCCTGTGATGGTCAGACTATAGCTGACGCAGTCTCGAGCCACAAGGACACGTTTCTCGAGCTCTAATTGAGCGACTCGACCGACACGGACATGGAGGATTTCGAGAACGCGGGCAGCTCACACCTCTGACGGTAGAAGTTCTCCGCCCTCTGCCCTCTCCTGGAGGACTGCCCTCCCGGGGGTATCTCCTCGATCCTCTCCAGGTCGTTGGCCGCCCCCGCAGAATTCTGTTTGAACAGCCGCCCCGTGGAGCCCGTCCTGGCGGGGGTGGCGCCGCTAGAGTCGAGCGCCGTCGTCGAAACGGACGACATGTGGAGGATGTTTACCGGAGGGTCGTCGCCCCTGTCCAGACTGAACTGGCGCTTGAGGAACCTGTTGGAGCCCCCTGCGGAGGAGGCGTGGTGGGGCTTGGAGAAGGGCCCCCCGTGGTGGGGGAGTTGGTTGAGGTGCTGCTCGCTGGGGGACAGACAGCGGTAGTGGTTGTAAGGGGTGCTCAGGTCGTCCTCGTCAACCTGTCCGACCCTCCTGTGCCTCCCGCCGTGGAGCAGTTGCTGGTCCCGGAAGTTGGAGCGGAACTGCGACGCCGCGGACGGCTGACCCCCAGTGACGCCCAGCAGCGCCGCCGCCACTTCCGTCCGCCACTTCCGACGCAGACACGGGAGTACCGTGATGGTCGCTGGCGGACCCTCGCTCCGGGGGGTTACCCGAGCTCCTGACCACCTCGCTCTCCGGCCTGTTCCTGTTCCCCACCAAGGAGGTGGTCTCCACCTGCTCGACGGACTCGCTACTGCTCAGCTTCGTCTCCTCCTTGACGTTAGGCAGCTTGTCGTTGTGGATGGACGCGCTCACTTTCACTCCCTTCTGCTCGAAGCGGCTGGGCGGCAGGAAGGGGAACGAGCACGACGGTCCCGTCACCTGTTGGTCGAGACCGGAACTGCAGGAGCCGATCTTGCCGGCCACCGTGGGGAAGCTGGGGGGCGTGGGGCCCCCCGAGGTGGATATGGCGTAGGATGCGCTCACCTCCCCCGAGCTGGTGTCCTCGGAGCGGCCCTGGTTGAAGCTGTTGGTCCCGCTCTGGAGTCCCCCGGACTCGGAGCCCTCGGCGGCCACGGGACGACTGAACCGGATCAGACGCTCGTCCAGGCTGCAGGGACAGACACTTGGAGGTTACAGGGTCACTAACACCTGGGACCTTGACTGCCGGCTACCCCCCACCGCGTCAAGCTCCACCCCGTCCAACAAGGGCGACCCCCCAGCCCTCCCATTGCTCAGCTGGCAACACATTTATTAACTCAATAAGGTAAAATAAGAGCTTTGAAACTCAGTTTTCTTCAGGGAATCCCCCCACGTCAGGACACGTCAGTATATTCTATACCAACTGTTTTTTTTATTATATGTATCTGACAATAAATAGCAGCAAGACAATTACTTTTATTATTATTATTACTAACAGCACCGCGTCTTACTACCCGTTCGGGTTATACGCACTTACGCTAATGTGTAATGGTAGGGTGATTGTGAGATGAAATGGAGGACCTACAGTTTAACATGGAATCCGAACCACGGTGGAGGCCTGGCATTCCCCACATTCACAAGATGTCTTGTCAGAGGTGAAGGAAGGGTTTGGTAATCAGATAAATCTGTGCCGGGACCGAGGATTGAACCCC
>CABEEJ010005589.1:33902-48423 GCA_901482245.1 Timema douglasi | reverse complement strand
TTATTATTCTAAAAAATGCCTGGATAAATACTCTACAGAATAATCAAAACTACACCACAGCAATTGTGTGGTTTCATAGATATAGAAAAATATCCGGCTGGCACTTCACCGGGACTTACACCAATACACCCAATTATAATTACTGTACTAAAAAAATGCCTTGATAATACACTAAATAATATTAGAAGCTTCCCCATAGTAATTGGGTTGTTCCATACATGTATACAAACATTCGCCTGACCCTTTACCGGGACTCACACCAAAACACCTGATTATACACAAATATTGCTCAAACCTGCCTGGATATTGGTCCAGTACAAAAGTAAACACCACTGCGCATTTGGTTAAATGGTTCCAGAGAAAAATATATCCGGCCGTGTCTTTAAAAGAAAATCAAACCCTGACTGTATGTATGCGAAATACTCTCTTAGGAGGCATCATGATGAATAGAAATAAATGCACCACAATAGGTTGTGAAATTCCAGGGATCCTTGGCTATAGACAGATATTCTTAAATATAGTACAGAACTACAATATACTTTCACTTGAATATATTTGTATTCCAAACCTTAAAAAAGCAGAGATATTTAGTAAAGTGGTTTTAAGCTCGTAAAACAAAACCATATTTATCTTTGCCTTTCAATTATCATTTAAACCTCCTCACTCTGATATTGTATTATTACTTGCCTACGACATGGCCAGTTTTATTGTTTGGATTTACAGAATTTATTTAGTAAAAAACAGGATTGACAAAAACAATCACAGTTAACTTTATACATTAAATTTATTATAAAATGATATTAATCAACGCGAATCTTAATAAACCACACCTTTTCTCAACCAAAGTATTAATTATTAAAGAGTTTTACATATAGTTATATTATAGACTCTATGTTAACATTAAATAAAGTATGGAATTGAACTATGGTCCCACAAAGCTATACACAGTCATAATAACTTTGAAGAAACAAATAAATTGACTTTTATAACTAAAATATGTCCAATTAATGAGCTTTTATCAATATTTATTTTTTGTCCACCCGGAAATAATATAATATACTTTAAATTAGGATTGGGACCCTTAATTATAGAAGTTTTTTTTAAACTCAGATTCTTATAAATAAAGTAAAAACCATTTAGAGATAATCTGTTATTTACGTTACATGTGTGGAATATAATTATTAATCATTAATAATTTTATATGTGGCTATAAACAGTAATGGAGATTCTGGAAAAGGGGAGACTTGCTTTATGTTACCATGTAAAAGCAATCAATGTGGGGAACAGTGCCCAGATAACTTTTGACGTGGTTAAACTTTTAATAGTTAAAAAGAATACCAGCCCGTATATTAATGAGAGCAAACATAATTAATTAACTTAGTATGTAAGTATTAACTATTGAATTTATCATTATCAGAACAATAAAGTAAAATTAATTTAGTAAATCCAACCATTCGGGCATCGCTAAAAGACATATCCCCTCCACCATCACTCCTATCCAACAGTCAAGATATTATTTAAGCACTTAAGGCCTTCTCTAACTTAGGTGTTGGGCGTAACTAGGCAAACTATTCTGCAGTCAGGTGTGGAGGTATATCATACCTCGCGGTCTCAGTGAATTAGAAGTTGCTAACTTTCAATCACGACAGAGTGTACCATAGGTCTTACTGCCCACCTGTTGGTGGGGGGCGTAAAATACCTGGGAGGAAAACATTAATATTTCAAAATGTTTTCCTATAATTTTTAATTGAGTAAAAATATCTCAGTTATAGAAAATGTTTGTTGAAATGTTGTTTTCAAACTTACGGATTTTTTTTTCTTGATAGTTGTCATCGAAAGTCCGTTAACAATGGTACGCAAATTTATAAGATTTTGGTTAAAATAAATATATTAGGAAATGATCATAATAGGTATTACTATTCCAAACACTCTTTTTTAGCTTTGAAATTAATTTAATTTTGTAAAAACCTCATTCTTAACTCACGCATTTTCCCCTTTCTTCAACCTACCTACATTTCATTCACCACTCATAATATCTATTGAATATTAATGATCATATGACTTTATGCACGAATATATAAAAGTAAAACTTTAGTAACTTTTGTAACTATCAGTCGTTAAGGTCAATAATAATAAAGCTACATACTATAATGTAAATTAATATTGATGATTAAACATTGGCCCTATATACTGATGACCTTTCTCTTGAAAATGTATTACTAAGATTAACTGCTGATTAAATTTTTCAACCCAGCTTATTTCTGATAATACATTTTAATTTTTACACACATTAAAACAGCGATGATAGGGCCTACACTTAAAGTAAAATTTAAGTACTAAAACTTTACACTAATATTCTTTTACTTCCTCAGACCAAACAATATGTACTTTCCCAGTATTTTATAACACATACATACGTAATACGTCATTCAAAAGCTCATTACTTGATTCTATTATATTCTTGGCACAAATTAATCAATAAATCATATTTAATGGGGAGGGAACGAGTATTATAAACTTAGTATTGCAAATTAATTCATATTTTACAAATTATTGCAAAAAAAAAACACAAACTATTTCAATGCGATTTTATAATTTCTCTGACATCTTCTTGACATTTTATGTTACACACAATTACTTTTACAGGTCTTCTCTTTTTTACATATAAACCTTGTTTACCATGAAATGTAGAATTCTTATCTTGGCAGACCGCAATATGTCTCATGGGCGTAGTAATAATTTAATTTCGGGAGGGTCCCAAATTGTAAGATTATTAAATTATGTCATGGCTTCTGAGAAATAAGAAAATTATTTTAAAAAGTGGCAGTGAAACTTTAATTATATTATATAGGAGTGTAGTTATTAATAATAAATATTTTTTGAACTTTTCTTCTACCCTACCCTAAGATAAAGTTTGAAAACCAGATGCCCTAGAAGCTATTTGGAGTTGTACTCAGGTAGAGGGTTTTTTGAAAACTAGACTTTAAAAAAAATAAAGTAGTCATCTCTCCTGGTTTTTTTATTTCGATAATCTTAGAGCTATTTGGAATAGTCCTCC
Organism: Timema douglasi; assembly: GCA_901482245.1. Classification (NCBI taxonomy): domain Eukaryota; kingdom Metazoa; phylum Arthropoda; class Insecta; order Phasmatodea; family Timematidae; genus Timema; species Timema douglasi. The sequence goes on along the minus strand of CABEEJ010005589.1, from coordinate 45,365 downwards.
ATCACACATTTTTAAAAATTCGATGCCTCTTAAAGTTATCTTAAGTAGTGTTAAGCCAGATTTTTTCATAAATTAGATTCCCTAGAAGCTATTTAATGTGATCTTCCCCCGGAAATTTTGAAAATTTGCTGACCCTGGAAGCTATTTGGAATGATTCTCAACTGGAATTTTTCTGAAAATTAAATACCCCAATAAGCTATTTGAGGTGTCACTTTCAAAAGATTTTTGAAAGTTGGATGATTTTAGATAATAAACTAAACTACTATCTCTGAAGATCGGATTGTATAGTAAAATTAAGATAAATTGTTCTACGAACCGACATCTTTAAACACACTTTTACCACAACATTAAAAACTTCGGAACATTTCGGGGAAATGTTAAGGGTTTTAATCCCATAACACTCCCATCGCTACGCCCATGCTGTATTTCTATCTCAGCCCTAGTTGAACCATGCACGGTAATCTAGCTATGTTTCAATTTAAACTAAGTGTAGGCCTACGTATCAGCCATTTCAAAGTTCATGTTGTGAAAGGAAACTTAATGGACCTTTAATCTTGAGTCGATTAAATAATAAATATTTTTCAAACCAACCATTCATACAACATAATCAAATATAATATCAAATAATTGTTTAACGTAAGTTTTAAATTAATGAAATAATACTTTACAAACCACAAAAAAGAAAGCTTGTTAGTTAATTTCCAGCCTTTTTTTTAGGGCGCATCAAATATACAATTTTAACTGTCCTGGAAACCCACCTTGACTCCAAATAAAACTTACAGTTCAACTCTGAAATTTAGTTAATTTTTCTATATATTGCAAAAGTGTTAGTAAGTATTAGTCTTTGGCTTTAAAATTATCGTAATTATTCTAGTTCCGGCAATCACAAGTAGGCCTAGTGAAAGTTATTATATTTTTGTGGAAGAGTATTTTTTTGTATGAGAAAAATACAACCTACTAGATTTGACAATTTCGTGTATATAATTAATTAAATATAAATTTATGTGTTCATTAGATAAAATTACCAAATTAATGGTAACAGTTGTAAGCTATAATTTTATACAAGGGCTTTTACTTTACTTGGGAAATATTAGGGTGTGTGCCTATGATAGTCCCAGGGCTCCAAGATAAAACGAGGGGAATACAGCCTCCCAACTCTCGGTTTAACTGCACCTGATCATGTGACACTACGTTCCCATATGTTCATGTATCGTGTTATTTAAAAGAAATTTCTTCAACAACAGTAAAATTCAGTTAGTATGATAAGGTGATTATAAAACACACACAAAAAAAATGGATACCCACAACGGTAAAACTTGTTCAGTCACATATTGTTAGTATGCTGGTGATCATAAAGTGGATTTAGAATTCCTGGAAAATGTACCAAAATTTGCTTTTTAAAATAGTTTTGCATCCTCTCTTCAAGAAAATGTGACTGGAATTTATCTAAATTCTAATTTACATGTACTCGTACGTTCCCCATTAGTGTAGGAAATTGGATAGCCCCGACGAGAATTTAAACTCAATAAAGGAAAATAGAAATGCACTTTTTTTTTTAAATACACTTTGTTGTCACACTTTCTCCAAATTAGAAAGTTTCTTAAGACATAAGTTTAAAACCTTTTCAAACAAAATTAGATTTTGAAAATTTCTTCGTACTCCTATGTGCACAATGGTAAAAGTTGGGAGAGTAAATAATTTCCCTTTTAATAATAAATTTTAATATAAGTTTGTAAAAACATGATTACACATTGTTTATGAGACACCAACAATATTTGTATTATGTAATATATAATATACACTGTTTTCTTCTCAATGCAACTTATTAGGCCTACATGTAAACTGTAGCATAATTCATTTACTACGCTAATGGAATAGGGACCAATATTTTCCCGTATTAGCTAGAAGGGGAAGTGGAAGCTAGTTTAGAAAAATCAAAAATCAGTATATTCGAACCAGACTTGAATGCCGATCTACCTTCACAGCCCGTTCAAATCCAATCTAACACTAGAGAGATTTGCTAAAGCACGATAGCATTGATTAGGGTTGTAGTTATATAAAAATGCAATTATCTTAATTAAATGTAAATAATATTGGCGTAAACTTTCTTATGAGTGATCCATAATGGATATTTGGGTGCCAAGGTTCCTTCAGTCTAATTTGTTTGAGAACTTCTATCTAGGACGTCACTCTTTCAATATACTAGACTGCCAATAACGGGGTTTTATTCTTGGTCAGGTGTACTAAGAGTGATTTTCACAAAATGAAGATAAACTTACCATAAATTCAACCTTTCTTATTCTCTATTGCATTAGGAACTCAAAAGTTCGTTACCAGACACACAAAGGTACGCCAGCTATCCTTATCTTGAGTTCATTATAATCAGTCTATCTGATTACACTCTATATCTCTTATGTCTATCAAAATGGTATCCTTCCATCTGCATCTGGGTGTTCCCGGTGGTCTTGTAAAATTTGTCAAAGTTACAAAAATAAGCACAGTACTATTATATACAAAATACTTATTATTGGTTAATATAACTCATCTCAGTCAGCTGTAGTCGAAACTCCCCACCCCAATTAACCCTCAATAACACGCGAGGACCGAAAAAACACGACCAATTCCAATCTACTAGCCGAATCGACTGACCTAGTCAAAAGAGCTATGGGATAGTTCCGGGCACACCCGCCGCAACCACCACTGCCACCGCTTTCACCTTAGACCAGAATCGACTACAAGCTTCCAGAAGAATCTAGATCGACCTTCTCCAAGGTTCTGGCACAGAATAGAAGGTTGACCAATCTTACATCACGTGTCAATCCACTAGTTTGTCCTTCCACCCCTCCCATTTCCTATCTTGTACGCTTACGCTGTAGAATAAATATAAACCATTGCATTTTCCTTGGAAAATTACTTTTGGTTGGATTATCGTTCAGGACGCTTCTAGTCCAGTAAAATTCCTTTTCGATCATTCATTCAAAACGATCTTTTCGGCATGTTGAGATTGAACTTAAATCTTTTGGCTCAGAATTCTTGTTGGATACAAATATTCCAATCTAATTATTTTTTAATTTTTATAAATATTCTAAATCAATTAATTTTTGTATAGATAAATATTTGAATAATGAACTTGTTGAACATGCTTAATAAATTTGGAAGATAATTGAATTGATAACTAAATAAAGTCTAGAACTGGGGAAACTTATGATTTGAATTATTGTTCTAATCAACTTATAAAATATGAGTATTTTGTACCTTGGAATAAAATGAAAATCATGGCTAGAATGATCTAGTTTGGGTTTCGTATATGCAAATATTAATGTTAGTATTATAATATCGATAATATGGAATTTTGGGCAACTAATATAATAAATTATTTTATCTTTAAAATAAGCTATGATTAATTTTAGTAATGAGGTTATTCTAAATATAATAGTTTCGATCGAGTCTCTTTTAAGTATCCTTTATGACGTAGCTTATAAAGTCTTTTACACAATATGTTTTGTTTTCATAATGTCATTTTGATGAACAAATTATAAATGGTTTCATTTCATTTTATCCTTATGGCATAGAACATTAGGTATGGAAATATGGTAATACTTTGTATGCAAAACGTAACGTTGTCTCTGATTGGGAGAACATTATCATGTCTTTAGCAATATATCCCTATTGAATGAAAGTTTTCCTTTTTAATACTATTTACAAGAACTTTAATCTACTATATCTACGAGAGATAGTTGCAACTTTTGATGTGGCTCTGAAGTAATTGTATTTTGTGTATGAGAGTCGGTTGGGCTCAATTATTAATGTTATTGCAGTTTTTTCTATATAGTCTATCATATAATATTTCCTGTTGTGATGTTAGGATCTATGATACTGCTATAGATTGAGCAGTACATTTTATGAAAACCGGAATTATAACATTTGATTAATCGCTTGTATCATTCTAATACATACCTTTATTTATCTAAAAATTAATATTATTCTACCAAATAAAGATCAAAAAACATTTTCTAATCGGACCTTTCTGTTATGCTACCTTCTCCACCCAATCAGCTACCTGTTTAATCTTTTGTTGTTGACACACACGCACACACACACACCCACACACACACCCACACACACACACATATATATATAAAGAGAGAGTGAAATATTCCCCTTTCAGCAACTTAGATGTTGTGTGAAAGGATCCGGCTTAGAGCCGTTATCATATATANACACCCACACACACACACATATATATATAAAGAGAGAGTGAAATATTCCCCTTTCAGCAACTTAGATGTTGTGTGAAAGGATCCGGCTTAGAGCCGTTATCATATATATATATATATATATATATATATATTTGGGTATTGTTAAAATAGGTTATTTTAAAATTTACTTATGTTTTTTGTTACTGTAATGTTGAACGTCCTCTCTTTGATTCCTTAAGGACGAAGAATGGGTGCAGTCTCTTCCCGTTGGTTATGCCATTCAATACTTTGAACGCGCTTCTAGATATACCCTCTATCTCCATACATTTTTGGACCTAATAATAACTTCCTAAGGACCTTGTTTTTGATCACCTTGAATTTATTTTCAGCACTTAGGGATAGTTTCATAGTCAAATTTAGTACGCCTCAAGTGCGGCGCTACACTAAGTACATGACGACATCTACCTAAACCAGAATGGAATGGGCCAGTTTCCTATGCGAGAACGGCCCATTCCATTCGAGTTTAGGTAGGTGTCGCCTTGTACTTAGTGTAGCGCCGCACTTGAGGCGTACTAAACTTGGCTATGAAACTGGCCCTTAAAGTAAGAGTTCCTGTTTCGCACCAATAGATAACAACTGGTACTGACCGAGTAATAACAAGCATTTCCCGACTGTATTATTTTCCTAATTTTCAATTTAACATTGTTATCGCAAATTAAAATTGTTTATAGATATTTTAATTCATTGACCATATCAAATTATATATTTTTTGCTATTAATTATTATCCTCAACACATTAGAGTAATTATTAGCCTACACAACAATATAACTGAAACGGCTGGAAAAAATCCTATCTAAAAAAAACCAATACAAATGTGTGAAATAATAGCTTTAATAAGCTAAGAGAATTGTTTAATCATAAAATCGTTTAAGAAAAACAATTTTACAAATATGGAGAAACTAATGTAGGCGAAAAGATCGAAACTTTCCCTTGACTTTTGTTATTTTACTATCCATTGCAAGAAGTAATTTAGTAAAGAGAGGCTTTGGGAGCAAATGGGAGGGTTGCATAACGTAAGAAATAAGGGCGAACCTGTGGAGGAAAATGGTAGAGTTTCCAGCTGGCCAAACAATGCAAACAAGAATATTTTCTTCTTCTGTCTCTCTCGTCAATTGAGATGGAGAAAAGTACAGAGCGTAAGGAGTCAATATTTACATACTTGGTGAGAATCAATTTCACAACAGCTTGGCTTCTTTCTCAGAGGGAATCCAACCTAATTTCACTTCAAGGGAGTTGGGATGGGCGTTTGTGGGAGAAGGGGAAAGTCTGTAAACTTTGTTGGAAAGTAAATTAGTTATACTAAATAATCTATTCATTCTATAAGACAAACGTTTTCCTAAAGGCTGCTCTACCGATAATATTATTATTATTATTATTATTATTACTTCACCAGTGGAGACAGATGGGTTTCGTCAAGACGAACTGAAAGCCAGTAAAAGCATAGTAGGCCTAATTTGTTCTTATTGTGACTGAAAAGGCAATGTTTTGAAAATTAGCCACAGCTAATAAATTATTTAAATATACAATTTTATATCGTATTGTAAAACATTAAACTATCTTAGATAATATATATCATTATTAATATTATTAGCACCGCGTCTTACTACCCGTCCCGGTTATACGCACTTACGCTAATGTGTAATGGTAGGGTGATTGTGAGATAAAATGGAGGACCTACAGTTTAACGTGGAATCCGAACCACGGTGGAGGCCTGGCATTCCCCACATTCACAAGCTGTCCTGTCAGAGGTGGATAATATATATCTTCGATGAAAATATTTATGTAGTAAAACAATTGGTAGCAAAGTTAATAACATTAATTTCATTCAATACAATGTTGTAATAACGCATTCATTAAATATGGCAATAATAAATCAATAGGTGTAGAAAGAAGAGTTAATTTTTGGCTATTTTCTCGGCCAGTGCTAGAATAAATGTTTGCTGCGCAAGAAATTGTTAGAATGTCTCATGAAGAAATTGGAACAGACAAAACTTCATGTATATTTTGTATTCTAACATTTCTTGTTCCATAAATGTGTACAACACGCCCATTAACGTTTCCAGCCTGTGACCTGGGTCAGTTTTTTATTCAAACCATATATTTTCCACAGCTGGCCTGCTACACGTAGCTTCAGATGTTTTATAATTTAAGTCAAAACTAGGACAAACACAACATCCAGTCCCCAGCTTCATTATGAAAGGGTAGCCCTACATTTACCGATGATGCATTTATTGGCCTTGCTTGGAATTGAAACTGGCACTCTTAACTCTGTGGACATATACTCTTAACGACTGAGCCAAGGTGTCGGATTAAATGTGTATAGTCTATTCTGCAGTTAAATTCCTGTGCGTTCTCAACAAAAGGCTAGTACCCCATCATCTATGGCAGCTCAGGTTGCAAAGAACATCTTGTGAAATATTCACCATTCTTTTATTATCAGATCCTCTTTTTATATAACTAATGACCAGTATTTGAATGAAGAACCTTCCCTGGCAAATATAAATGTTACTAGATCTACTTTCACATATTCATACACCAAGCCATGTGATATGTAGCTCACTTTTAATAGATGTTATCAATATTGATATAATAACACTAATAAAATTGTCAAATGTTATCAAGGTTGACAGCAAAAGAGTAGGTTTCTATGTTCTTAAAGGGTCTCCCTATAAAAATTGGAGTGTATGTAGTAGTATTTGGTGAAAATGTACTGAAGAAACGTGCTCCAATCCATTTAGTTCTATCGGAATATTCCAACGGGAGTAGATTTAAGGACATATGTTAATGAAACCATTACAGCCTTTAACATATATATAATCATTGAACCACTATTGATAAAATGTGGTCTAATCGTCAAGTTAATTTAGTCTGGTTTACCGGTAAAATGTTGCTTAATTACAACCAGGTGTACTGAGTTTTCTCTTTCCCTTCATGCAAATACGGGTACATTTACATTGCATTTTCACTTTCTTATCTCTATTCCATCATAGTAATAGAATGCGTATATCCCTAACGAGTTTCAAGACGTGGTGATAAAAAATATATATCATTCACACATAACCAATGCTTATTAAAATACAATCGAATCACGCCATGGCAATCAAACAATACCATCGATTCAACGATTATGAAATAACCCTTAGTAGGCCTACATCTTACCGGGATTGATACCCAATCTTCCAGTCTTTGGCAGTCTAGTCTAACACGAGTGTAGTGCGTTAAGACACGAGACCACTGAATCAGGTAAGAGTTTTTTTTATAGATATTAAACTATTCTTGATTATTCTCCATGGCCACCAAACTGCTATGATCACCAAACTACCATGATCCCCAAACTACCATGACCACCAAACTACCATGACCACCAAACTACCATGACTCACCAAACTACCATGACCACCAAACTACCATGACCACCAAACTACCAATACCACCAAACTACCATGGTCACCAAACTTCCATGGCCACCAAGTTACCATGACCACCAAGTTACCATGACCACCAAGCTACACTGAACAACAAACTACCATGACCACCAAACTATCATTACCACCAAAATACTATGTTCACCAAACTACTATGACCATAAAACTACCATGACCACAAAACTACCATGACCACAAAACTACCATGACCACCCAACTACCATGACCACCAAACTTCCATGACCACCAAACTACTATGACCACAAAACTACCATGACCACAAAACTACCATGACCACAAAACTACCAGGACCACCAAACCACCATGACCGCCAAACCACCATGACCACCAAACTACAATGGCCACCAAACTTCCATGGCCACAAAACTACATCACGATTTGTTTTAAATGTATCAGTAAAGCTCTCTCGCTTCTTTAATTTTACCTCAGTTTCTCGTTTTTACTTTCTCAATATCTTACAGGAAGAGAAAGTATTGTGAACGTCAAAAGAATCGACCTCAAGATGTTGATGAATCTGGACTTTTCATGACCCCCCGAATCCAAAAAAGTGGTTTATAACTTTCCGCCTGACTGTATTTTTGCCTGTACCTCCAACTAGAGCCTAAACTATTTTACAGATCGGGCTAAAACTTGGTATCTAGAGTTTTCACAGGCTTTCCCCGAGGGCTTTTTGGGATTGGATATCTAACCCTAAAATTAAGGGTAGTTTAGTGAATGGCAAAAAGAGAAAAAGTCAATTTTCTCAAAATAGGCTCTAACGATTTTAATTAAATTTCATTTCTAAACATATATGAATATTCCAAACAAAATTATATCTCCCAATATTTAGGCAAAATGACTTTAAGGGCTACGGTCTGATGTGTAATTTTTTTTATATCTCCTAATTATTTAAGCTATGAAATTACTTATCATTACAAATATGTAGTTCTCTATATAATAAAAATATTTTATAAGAAGTATATGTTTATAAAACCAATAACTTTCAAGCTATACGTAAATATAGGTATTTTTTAACTTTTCGAACACAAAAGGTAAAAAAAAGTATTGCGACCGCATAAGAAAATATAACTTGAAATTTTGATGGATGTCGACGTCTCAAGACCCCTCCGAACCCTAAAAATTGGCCTCTGCAATGACGTCTGTCTCTGTGTGTGAGTAAACTTAAAATTAAGAGTAATTAAGAAAGGGTGAAAAGGTAAAAGATCGATTTACTCAAAATCGACTCAATGATTTTGATTTAAATTCGTATCCAGGTGTTTATTAATATTATAAATAAAGTAGCTATTTTTATTTTAACATGAAAGTTAATTTTAGGTTACTTTACAGAAGCAGAAACTTCAGTATATCGGCAACTATTTGAGATACTAAATAAATTGCAAAAATTGTAGTACTATTAAAAATTAAAAACTTTTATATGAAATATATTTTTATAAATCCAACAGTTTATGAGATATTGGCAAATATATTATTACAGTTTTGTGAGCTTTAGTTGTAAAGAGATACTACTTAATTTTTAACGCAATAATTCTCCAATACCATAGAGTTATTAAATATAAGTAAGTCTCTAAATGTGTATGTTGTTTTTCCTTAAACCTCTTAGGAAAAATGTTTGTACAACAATGATCAATATTCATTTTAGACTCAATAGTCAATTTTTCCACTTTTTATTGGTCAACATTTATAAACGAGGAATTTAATAGCGATGCGATGGCATGAAGATTTGCAACACCTAATAAAATGTCGAAAATTTTACCCGGAAGTTGAAATTTTAATACGAAGTGTTGACCTTTGTGGACCCAAAAATGGTATTTTTTTTATCGGTCCAAACATACAAATGAGGAAATTAATTGTTTAAAGACAAAACTATAAAATTAAAAAAAGTTTTTCATAAGTATAGTGATATTAATTCTTGGATTTACTAGTGTATATTATTTCGTTTCACATATTTTACGAATTTTGAGTAAATATCTCCATTTTTAAACAATATAGAAAGAAAGTACGTGCGGAGTTCCATACAATATATTTAATCGATTATATAATTACAATAACAATTTCAAAATTCTTGTTTCAAGATATACATGCTGATGCACAAGATCTACCATAGCCCATATTACACAATTGATTCAAATGTATTACTAAATTATATCTTGGTGTTAATATTTCTTTTTTGTTTTTATTAATCTAGAAACATGAAATAAAAATTTTAAAATTCTGTGTTTTAGGTACACATGTTCATGCACAGGGGCTACTGATATTTAAATTTCATACCTGTGTGTGCAATATAAATCGCACAACGCTTATGACAGACAAACTGATAATTCTATTTGTATGGATTACGACCACCATGAAATAAAATGGCTGCTATAAAACATTACCTTTTTTCTGGTCACAGTTCTTAGCTCATAAATTATGGGAAGCCTGACCATGAGAAACAATAATCAATATTCTAATTAATAAATGACGTGTATTTTTTTTTTTGTATGTGTATAGGTGCTAAAACTACAAAACTAAAATAACTAGAAAACTTAAATCATACTATTTTATAAATGTAGATATAAATGTATATGTACATGTCAGTCACTTCAAACCTCTGTATAATTTTAGTAGACCTGGAAAAAAAATTGCGTTAATAATAATAATAATAATAATAATAATAATAATAATAATAAATCTGAACCATTTCACATTGATAAAATGGGTGATTTAAAAATTTCCAAAACTTATGTTAAAAACTATTTCTCACTGTGGTATAAGTTTTGTGTCTCACATAAGCAATCTCTATCTGACCATGTCATAGGTTTTAAACTTTGCTAGCCCCTGTGTATTAAAATGTGCATCTAGAAGCCGTAATTCTAGAATTTGAAGTATGTATTTTAATTAAAACACTCATTCTATTAAAACCTATTCTTCCGGGCAGAGCCAGATACTTTAGCTAGTACAATATAAATGTGATTTTGTACGTGCCTATTTAAGAAGGGATCATAGACGTATTAAATTTATATTTACACATATTAAAACTACCTGATTTGACTACTTTTCCAAATCAAAATAATTATGGGGTTTAGATGGGGGAAATAGGTTGAATATTCCAACGTTATTAGATACACAAACTATTGATATTAAAATCGCATGCCTTCCCTCGATGCACGCTATAAAAAAGTAAATATTACCTAAATTTATCGGCCATCAACTTTGCCAACTTGACGAAGACTATAATCTTTACGTAGGGCTGTTTGGAGGAGAAGCTTTTTTGTTGCCTGACATATTTTAAAAATTGTATATCTTGAAGCAACTGTAACTTTCAAAGCAGGTTTTAAAACCTAAGTGTTAAACGTATTAAATCTCTCTGGGTGACTAATAAAAAGTTTATTACATCGCCTAAGGTATCACTCATATATAAAATAATATTCTTGGTTATTTATTTAAGAAAATTGGTAATTACAATAAAACAAAGTTAAATTCAAATTAGGAATGTCATTATTTGAATTTATATATACCAAGAATTAGTATTTTTAAGGACTTAAACATATTTTGAGATTTTTCAAACATCTATCCCTACGTCATCTTTGAATAATTAGTGGGTAAATTCTATGTTTACTGATTTAGTTTTTAATCCAAAAATAGAACCAGTAAATTTAAAATGTTTTCAATAATTATTTGAAAACTATGTGTAAGACGATATTAAGATCTCAAACACTATTTTTTTTTTTTTTTTTTTTTTTTTTTAAAGGTTTATATTTTTTTTTTTTTTTTTTTT
>CABEEJ010005589.1:17192-33875 GCA_901482245.1 Timema douglasi | reverse complement strand
TTTTTTTTTTTTTTTTGTTATGAAATGTTTAAGATTTTAAAGTTGGACTGCTAGACTTTAACTCTTCGTATAAGGTTACAAATATGATTTTAAATCCATTTTTTTTTTATCTTTGACTATACCTTGCCTTCACATTCAAGGCAAGCTTATTAATAGTGGCTTCACATATTTAAATAAAATAGACCCTATGATTATTGAAGTTTAATGACTGTTAATTTTTAGAAATAAACTATATTTTATTAGTTATTAAGTTATAGTAAAATTTAATTTTTCTATACATATAATTGCCATGTCATATACTAATTGCCTTCTTGGTTTATAATGTTAAACAACGTGGAGATACAAATTTTAATCAAAATTGTTAGAACATATTTTTGATAAATTCGATGCTTTCTCTTTTTGACCGTCATTAAACTACTCTTAACTCTAGGAATAGATATATGATTTCAACATTGCCAGAGGGCACCTTTTGAAAAACATAGATAACAAGTCTGAGTTCTTTTGGTAAAATGGTTTCGTTACTATTCTGTGATACAAACAGACAAACAGATGACACCGAGAAAGTCTACTTTTTCTGCTTCAGGGGATTTAGCAAAATATTGAGTTTAATTTTTTTTTTACAATAACTTTACTTCTCTTTTGGGGGTCGAGTGAAAGTAAAGACATTTTAAGTGGCTTGTATCAAGCTGGAATTCATACCAGCATATTATAACAATCACTGGAAAGCCAGAGCAGGCGATATCGACGTTTTAAACCACAGTAAAACTAGGCGTATCATTATTTCTTAAATAACTTATCACAGCTATTTTGTTATTATTTTACTAAATACATTGATCCGATACCTTATTTCAGCTTGTGGCACGACTGCGCTTTAAGTGTTCGTTTCCTGGCACGGTCGTTTAAAAAAATAACTAGATTTTTGTTTTTTCCTCTCCCTTCGTTGTATTAATGGCACCGTTATTGGAATCTGTGTCTATCTATTAGTTAGTCTAGTTTGTTTCTTCTGTGATAATATTATCAGTAGGTTTATAAAATACTTATTAAGTAACCCTAATGAAAATAAATACATTAATTAATGTTGGTACCCACATTAGTGGGAATGTGAAATAAACGTCAATTTCATTTTGTCTAGTTTTATGGTAAGAAGGAAGTAGAAGTTCTAATTCTGAACGGAATTTCTTATGTTGATTTTAATAATTAATGGTTTCCCAGTCTCCTTGCACGCAAACACGAGGTACATTTACTCTGAAGTTTACCTTCCTCACCACTACCTCATTAGTGTGGATATGTGGACTGTTCGGCCTGCAAAATACTCACTTGCACTCAACACGTTTACCTCCGCGACACTGTCGCCAACGATTCACATAAAACAGTTGAAGAGCGAAATCAAAATGGCTGATACGTGTGTGATGTTAAACTAGATCCAGGCTCTTGGTCAGGGGGAAGGGGGATTGTGTAGTGACGTTAAAGTAATGGAGTTTGAGGGTATGCGATGCTTTGGTGGGTTGGAGGGGTGAGTTGTAGGGGATGTTACGTAGCCTAAGGTTATAGATAAAAAATAAGTGAAAGGGGTTAGAGAGGGGAGAGGTCCCAGTTTTAATTTACTGCATGTAAAAAGTATGGCCGGCCCTTCGGTCCTCACCGCAACCCCTTCTAATCCAACCCCTCCAATCCCTATGTTTTATCGCAACCCTTTAACCCATCCCTCCTACATCCATCTTTTCCCTTTTCTCCATTAAAATTCCGGGTCATAGGAGAGAAAGCATGCCGAGGTCAAATCCCGGAAGTTCTCAACCGGAAATATTAGATCACATCATAGCTGGAAGAACTCTGCTGAAAACTCATTTCTTCCCTAGAAATAAACTTTTTTGTATAAATTCTCCCCTTTGTGTTTGTGTCTCTAGGATGAACTTGTTTGTGGATGCGAATAGAGAAAATGAATGACTTTTTTTTCATTTATATATGTTCCTTACTTTAACAAAGTGGAACATACTTGAGTTTATTTAAGTCTAAAAAGAGAAAGGGGTGCATCCTTCTTCGTAAAAACTTAATATTTAAAACATTAGATCCGACACATGAGCTCAGTCGGTAGCATGTCTGCCTTCTGAGCTAAGGGTCCCGGGTTTGAATCCCAGTACGGCTGAAAAATGTATTAATGGTGAAATGTGGGTTTACCCTTTAACAGAGATTAATTAACAGCTGGAGACTGGATGTTGTGCCTGTCCTAGTCTTAATTTAAATTAAAAGGCATATGAAGCTCGACAGGCGTATCTGTGTCAAAGGCCTAAGAAATTCGACTAATAATAAGAAGGGCTCATGTTTGATCAAATGTTGGACTTAAAATGAACTATTATTCTAAGATACTCCTTTGACCGTTAGAAAATGAACGAACGGTTTAAATGTATTTTATTAAATATTTTGTTTCTAATTAACAAAATAATATTTCTACAAATTAAAAAAATAATAATTTGGGTTTGCAAGTGGATCCATGCGACACGAATAAAATTAATATAAACTATCCACTGAATGTTTCTTAAGTATATCTTCCGAATTAATCGCGTTGGTTATTTTACCAGAAACATATTATATTATTTTATAAATAGAAATGGAACATGGTTGGGTGACCATCATCATTGTCGGACCTTGATGCGTGGAGAGTAGTGGTTTCATTAAAATTAACAAATGAATGACAATAGAAAGTCAAATGGACCGATACATTTTATTAGGTATTAGAGTGTAAACAGGCTTTTTTTCCCATTGATCCTCACATAAGTACAATTATTCGCAATTTTTTATAACGACAATGTAATAGTATAAATGTGCTCACATATGTCATAGGAAAGAATGTGAAACCATTTAGAAAAAAATATCCTCAAAACAACCAGATGGGATTAAAACCCCAGCATCCCTGTCACCAGCAAAACAAACTAGAATATCCTTACATTTATCCCACGTGCCGACTAATTATAAATATAGAGTACCCACCTCGGTGGCGTAGTTGGCTAACGCGCTTGTCGTGTTGAGCTCGACTGCTGAGGACGGGTAGATCAAGGTTCAAATCTCGGTCGAGTGAACTGGGGGTGGTTTTTCCTAAATGGTTTTCCACTCTCCCACCATGCAAATGCGGGTTCACTTCCTCTAATTCAACCTTCCCAATTCCTAATCCATTAGAGTAATTAGTACTTAAAGCGTATAGCCCGAACGGGTAGTAAGACGCAGTGATAAATATCATTATATATATAGCTTAAGTTTTATACATTTTTTCCTTGAAAGATGTGTTTACTAACTAAGTAATTCAAGAAAAATAATCTAAATTGTGTTAAACGTGATCACAACAAATAAGGCTCCCTCGATCTTACAGAAGATATCTATCCACTTTGTAAACTGCCTTGATTCTAGAAGTTTCTTTCCCCTACTAAAATTACAGCGTTTAAATTACACACAATTTTACCCTCTCAAGCATTTAAGGAAGAGCTTCATTAATTCATGTGGGAAGGAAGAGAAAGAGGGGTAGAAAAAAAGCCTTACAGGACTACCACCCAACGTATTGAATTAAAAGTTCTCCCACTCATCTTCATTTGTTATCACTGAGGGAAAGTTAGTCAGCCCTCCTCTTTTTCAACTTGGTCATTACATTCCAACAGGAGAATGGTAGAAGTGTGTTACTTGTTTTGTTCAGCCAAGAGGAGTATATATGTATATGTGTGTACAGTAACTTAATTGCTCAGTTCTTCAACCTACTTCTAAACTGGTAAAACATTTAAACTGCTGGATACTAGGATTAACAAAACATGTATGCGCAATATTTACAAGGGACTACTTTAAATGATTTGGAAGCCCTCACTGGAAGATTCCCTTTGCGACGTGATGAATTAATATACGCAACCATATTACAATGCCTCTAATAAAAATTAAGACTATGAACTTGAAGCTAATATACTAATAAGTAGATAGGTATGTAAAATAAAGAAGTAAGATAATAATAAGGTTAGGTACAAAGAACGGTTAATATATTTTTAAATTACAAATAAGATGTATTTTGTATTTACATCTTAGTATTTTATGTTGAATAGTCGAATATATTAAACAACTTCAAGTTATCTAGCTTTAAGATCATTTATATCTAATATACGTATTATTTTAGCACTTCCTCTTACTAACCACCTGGGATCAACGCTTATATAGGCCTACTAATTGCGAAATTTGTTTTAAGGATTAGGAAGGTTAGATTTAGAGGAAGTGTACTCACATTTTCGTGGAGGGAGAGTCGAAAACTATTTTGTAAAAACCACCCTCAGTATACCTGACCGCAATTTAACATCTATAGCCCTATCATCGGCAGTCTAGTCCAACACGAGAGTAGCGTGTAAGACCACGCAGTCAGGTCTGTATATTATATATAGCTAGGATCGGTTTAATGTATTCATGCATCTAAATGGCAATATAAATCAAATTTAACTATTAGTTAATACAAATAAAATTTTAGTTAAATCCCTTTTACGCCCTATAATAATCAAAACTAGATTTTTTAAAAATTCTAATAAATACTTTTTTTTCATCATTATAATTAATTTACCATTTTGCCTCTATTTAGATACAGAGTCATCATATAACCTTCAAAAATGAAGTAAGCTATTATTTCTGGCTATAAGTTATCAGAGTTTATTCAATAGTGGAATTTACTGAATTATGATACGTGTGTTAAATTGCACCTCTGTTATATATTTCTATTTCTTTGAGCACTCCCACTTTATTCAAACTCCTTAACATTGTGATAGGGTTCAAATGTAATACCCTCCCCCCCATCTACTGGAGTATATACTCCTAATGGTTGGATATCATAGAGAGATGTCAATACCAGACACTTCAGAGGCAACTTCAGAGGCAACTTCTGTACCATGTCTGGTTCGGATGAGTAAATTGCCACTCTATCCATCGAGTATCGAGGGGTGGATAGGGTTGATAACAGCTGCTCTATTACACATTTGGGGAGAATATTAATTGTGTACTTAAACAAAGTAAGGATAAATGCTAATTATAATAATTATAAAAACTCAATTTTTTTTCCATGGCATCTCTTCATTAATACTGATTCTCACTACTGGTTCGGGTTGACCACATTCTGTATGTTTCTAATGTGAGAAGAGTAAGGAAAGTTGAGTACAAAGGAAGTGTATTCGTATTTACATATTGAGAGAGGTAGAAGGCACTTAGAAATAAATAGTCCAACACAATAACACATACTTTATCATAATGTATATTGTGATTTCGAAACTAATTTAAAAAATGGGTTTTAAGAAAACTACCCTTAAACATGTTTCTATCATAGAAACAAACCCAACATCTTGTTAATTTTCCAAAAAATCAAATTTTCTATACAATATCACATATAAACTACCATTATATTAATTTATTTTAGATAAATATACATTACTATTAAAAATGAAATATAGTCTACATATACCAATTTTGAACCAAATCACTAAATCCATTTTTTATAATATTAAAATTAAAAAAACAGTTATCAGTAAAATACCCATAACTGAAATTTACTCTCAATATAAGTATATACCGTTATTTGTAATGTTTATGGAGTGAGTCATTGACATCGACATCGAGATCGAGTTGCTCTACAGACGTTGACCCATGAGGTTGTGTGTGCATGGTGTTTTTCAACCGACGGTTACAGTTCTTCCGAAGCCTTTTTAAAGCCGAAATTTGAGTGATTTTCCGTGGATTACCAGTAGGTGACCTGGTGGTCTAGGGGTAAGGTGTCAGACTTCTATGCTGGCGGCCGGGGCTCGATCCCAGGTCCCGGTAAAGATTTATCTGATTACCAAACCCTTCCTTCACCTCTGACAAGACATCTTGTGAATGTGAGGAATGCCAGGTCTCCACCGTGGTTCGGATACCACGTTAAACTGTAGGTCCTACATTTCATCTCACAATCACCCTACCATTACACATTAGCGTAAGTGCGTATAACCCGAGCGGGTAGTAAGACGCGGTGCTAATAATAATAATAATAATAATTACCAGTAATCTCTTACCAATCTGTTTTTTGAACCATTAAATTCAAATTTTCTGTTTTTTAACGTCAAATCTTTCAGCCCCTTTCAGGGACAATATTTCTATACTACGAGTGCCGGTTCAACGAACGATTTTTAGTGTCGTCGTGAACGGCCAATGAACGGTCGACCGACCGGTCGAACCCAAATTCATGTGGAAGAGCAACAGCTAAACCTTCGAAATATTAAAATTTCTACTGGATCTGACGTTGACGTCACCGGGGATGAAGAAGAAGAGGACACCATTTCAGAGGAGTCCCAGGATGGGAATATGGATACAACACTCACAGGAAAAGTTACCATAGAGGTACAACATGGACAAACGCGTAATACAGCAGGTAACCAGCAACAATCTGTTTTAAGCTTTGAACCTGCCTCAACTCTAAAATGTAAACACAGAGCCAAACCGGGAATTGATGTTCCAGTCCCAAGGATGATTAAGGTAACAAATCAATTCACTACACTAGCTTGTTGGCAAGTCACCAATGACCAAGAGGGCACCAATATGGAGTCGATAGATGACTCCCAGTGTGAAGAGACTTCAACCAAAAAGGTAAAGACACCACCGATTGTGGTTTCGAACACAGTAGAATATAACAACATAATCAAACTCCTAAAGCAGAATTTAAAAGAGGAATACAAACTCTACTGCATTGCACAGGGGATTAAAATAATTACTTCCTCCCTAAGGGACTACTCCGCACTATTAAATATTCTAATGGAAGCTTCATTAGAAAACTACATATACATGTTGCAGAAAGATAAACCATTTAAAATAGTGATCAAGGGCCTAAACTCTACCATGCCATGTGATTCCATAAGTTTGGAGCTCACCGAAATGGGTTTTAAGCCCATAAACGTGAGACAACTGTTTACCAAATCTTCCCCACAAATAGCGACACCTAGGCCACTACCTATATTTGTTTGCACGCTGGAAAACACCAGTCCGTCGCAAAGATCTATGAGGTAAGAGCCATAAATCACACCATTGTCAAGGTGGAAGAGTACCAAAAATTGGCGAGCACCATACTTATGTACCACCGATGCCAACGATTTGGTCACTCCAAGAACTATTGCTTTCAAACCCCTCGGTGCGTCAAGTGCCTCGGGGAACATTTAACAACAGCATGCACCAAGAAAGACAGAACCATGCCGGCACGATGCGTAAACTGCAAGGGAGAGCACGTGGCAAACTACAGGAACTGCCCCGTGTTTGTCAGAAAAGTAGAAAGACAAAACAAACAATTGAAAAATCTACCCAAGATGTACATAAGCAAACGGAAAAAACTCCTCCACCCAGTCAGATCCCACAGTGACTTAGGAGAAACACCACACCAACGGTAACGCACGCTCTCGCGGCCAAGCAGATGACATACGCAGCAGCCGTTGTCAACCTCCCCCAAAAAACTAGCGAGACCTATTACACTAAAACGAGACTTCCAACCTAAAAGCACTCTTTCAAATATTCAAAGACATTAATCTCTCTGGCCTCCTTGCAGAATTTCAAAACGTACATGAGCAGGCTGAGAAACGCCCCAGATAAAACCACAAAGGCCTTAATTTTATTATTTATTATTATTAGCACCGCGTCTTACTACCCTTTCGGGTTATACGCACCTACGCTAATGTGTAATGGTAGGCTGATTGTGAGATGAAATGGAGGACCTACAGTTTAACGTGGTATCCGAACCACGGTGGAGGCCTGGCACTCCCAACATTCACAAGATGTCTTGTCAGAGGTGAAGGAGGGGTTTGCTAATCAGATAAATCTGTGCCGGGACCGAGGATTGAACCCCGGCCGCCAGATAAGAAGGCTGAAACCTTACCCCTAGACCACCCGGTTATCCAACTAATTTTATTAGAAGACGTCACCGAATACTACTGCGATGGCAATTAATCAAACATGTCGCCCCGACGACTACATGAACATAATGTTCTGGAACGCCAATGGCGTCCTTCAACAGGTCCACGAACTGGAAATATTATTGCAAACGTACGGTGTAGACATAGCTCTCATTTGCGTGACGCGTTTTTCAGCAACTAAACGTTTAAATTTTTACGGGTACGACACATACAGGACTGATAGGCCTACCGGAAGTGAAGGGGGAACGGCTGTACTAGCCAAGAAAAACCTCAATTATTACTATACAGTCATACAAGGTATGGGTAACATAGAAACAACTTCAGTGATAATTCCGATACCACAGAAGATATAATGTTTAGTGCCGTATATAGGATCCCGTTAGACCCATTTACAGCCCAAGACCTAAACACGCTGACGACAAGGAAAAAATTTTTCTTCCAGGGTACCATAACTGCAATCAAACTCATTGGAACAGCCGCATATACAACCAAGCTGGCCGCACCTTGTCAGATCACGCGGCCCTGAATAACTACTTAGTATTGGCACCGGAGGAACCGACGTTATACCCCTCCAACTACAGAATTCTTCCGGATGTGCTAGATGTCATACTTACGGACTTCAATCAACACCCTGAAGATTTACATAACTTACTTTGAACGAACTGGACTCGGGCCCCATCCCGGTTTTCTGTAAGCTACTAGTAAACACCAACCCCCGAAACTCTTTCCTTAGGAGAAATATCCCAAACACTGATTGGCCCAAATACCAGGCCACCATGGAAAGAGCTATACCACAAGAGTGGAAGGTAGAATCGACTGAAGAGGTAGACCATTCGCTCGCCCTCCTGACGTCAACACTTCTCGAAGCTCATCGGACATCAACCACCTATGAAGCCCCAATAATCAACCTTAAGAGAAAGCACCAAGACCTAAACTTACTGATAGCACAGAAGAGGGAAGCGAGACATGAATGGCAGACATATCGCTCTCCGAGGCATCGGGTAGTATACAATCAACTAAGGGCCCTAGTTCGCCGTAGAGCGAAGCAACTCAAATTAATCCGACGGAACGAGTTTATCTCGGAAACAGTCAACGGGGGGACAGTGTATGGAAGATCACGAACCAACTAAAAGTGTGCACCCAGAGAACTATAACTTCAGCCATCCACGGACGGTAGGGTATGATCCTACAAAGCCACGGACAAAGGCGAAGCTATAGCGGAGTCTCTTGAAGAGCAATTTAAGCCAAACAATGAGCCCCAGGTCGATAACTTCTCAACAGTGGTAGAAGACTAGGTAAATCTATTCCTCGAAGAACCTCCTGAAGTGCCACCACCCCTGGTGTCCAAACTGGAAGTGGAACAGGTAATAAGGTGTCTGAAGAAGAAGAAAGCCTCGGGAGCGAATAGACTCTTAAACGAAATGCTGTGCCATGCCCCCGGTACAATCATTACCCTTCTGACTGCCATATTTTCTGCCGCGCTAAGGTGGAGCTACTTTTCAGAAGTTTGGAAGGTGGTGGACGTGATATCCATACCGAAGCCAGGCAAGGACTCTAAATCAACACAGATTAGGAGACCTATCAGCCTACTTAGCCGTCTTGGAAAAGTGTAAGAGAAAATTATTCTCGAAAGGCTGAAACAATTTGCCCAGGAACACCTTATACTTCCCGATACTCAATTTGGATTCAGGAGCCACCACTCCACAGTCCACCCAATCACCAGTCTTATAGAAGAGACTATACAGATCTACAACAGCAAGGAGACTACGCTCGCTGTTCTCATGGACGTGGAAAAGGCTTTCGTATAAGGTCTGGCACGCGGGACTTCTTCGGAAAATGATCACCTTCAACTTCCAAAAGGCATACATTCACGTGGTAAGGAACTTCCTAAGCGGACGCTACTTCAGAGTGAAGATGGAAGGAAGGAGCTCATCCTCTCACATCATCAGAGCGGGAGTGCCTCAGTGATCCACCTTATCAACTTTTTTATAGAGCATATATGTCGCTGACATCCCTGCCAATCCAAAAGTTAGGTTTAGGCTATTTGCTGACGACACTCTTTTCTTCAATTCACACAGAAACATCAATTAATCTGTTAAACACATGCAAAGGTTCCTGGACCATTTCGGTGACTGGCTGGAGAAGTCAAGGATTAAAGTAAACTCGGCAAAATCCACGGCCATCAGAAAATCTAAAAGAAGGATTCAGCCACAGGACCAGTTTAGGATTCAGGGTGAAATCATCCCCTATTCAAACGAACTTAGATACCTTGGCGTCACAATAGACTCCCGCCTCAATTAGAAACCCCAAGTTGAATACACAAGGAGAAAGACGATGGGGGTCTTCGTCAGGAACTACTCACTCTTCAAGAGCCAGCAGCTGAACAACCAAACGAAACTTCTCCTCTACAGACGTCTGATCATGCCGCTACTCGTTTACGCCTGCGAAGCGTGGAGCTTTGCTGCTCCAAACGTATTGAATTAACTCCAAGTGATCCAAAACAGAGTACTCAGATGTATACTTGGAGTAACAACAAGAACAAACAACGCGTTCATCCATGCAGAGACTGGGACAAAGACCCTATGAGAGCTATACGAAGACCAAGACAGAAGCTTCTACAGCAAGACCATACTGCTAGAGGAAAACGAAATAGTCAAAAACCTTGGGCAGTACAACCCCCGAGAACCCAGGAAATACAAAAAGCCAAGACTGGAGTAGAAGATCCCTACCCAACTCCACAAATCCACAACTAGCCTGTCCTATTGCCCATCAACTATGTCCTAAGCTAACCCATACACTCTAGCAAACTTGACAAAGGTCAAGCAATCATTCTTCACAAATTCGCAATCACTTATTTATCCCTCACTTAGTGTCTAACATTGATTTTGTGCTTTATTTCAGCTCATCGAGAAATAACACACCCCAACTTACACATCGGGCCTGAATGCACTCATGTCTACCATCACAGTGTACTAGGATCTGATATAGCTACTCCACAACACAAAACGCTCTCCATTTCACACCTCCTCTCCAAAACTCAATTTGCCTCCCACAATCAATAAACACTTTCACAAAAAGAGGTAATGGTCTGTGACTATAGATCGGTATTCTTAGGTATTAACAAGCCAACTACCTTCTCTGAGGGTCGCTTCTGACACTCAGAGCTGGTAGACAGTCTAACAAGGGAGCTGCTAAGGTAATGTTTATGTCAAACACGCAACATGTGTACATTTAAAGCGACATTATTATAACTATTTTCAAAATAATTTGAATTTTCAAAAATTACTCATCATTAAGCGATGTTTCATGGAATTATTATCCAAACTAAAATTAAAGTGTTTTTTTATATTTCAAAAAGTTTTAAGATATCCGTTCTGGCCATTTTTTAAAATGTTTCCAGTTTATGAAAAAACCGTTCATCAGTAAACTACCAATAAATGAGTTTCCACCCTAAAAATGAATATACAGGGTTTATTGTCATGTCAAACACTCTAAATATACTCATTTGGAACCAAATCTTTAGTACTATTAATAAAATATTTCAAGTTTTTGAAAAATCAGTCATCAGTAAACTACCACTTAATTGAGTCTTTACTCCAAAAACAACTAACTATACATTGTCATTTGTCATACAACACAATTTCCACACATACATTTCATACTAAATCATTAGAGCTATTTTTTAAACATTTATAATTTTCAACAATTTCCAATCAGTAAACTACCCTTCAGCGAATTTTTGCCTAATATTTAACTCTACAGTGCTATTAGTCATTTCAATAAAATCCTGAGTAGGCATTTTAAATAAAATCATTAAAACTATTTTCGAATAATTTGGAAAAAGAAAAAAACTTATCTTCCAACTACACTTAATAAAAGGCTAGGATGAAAAAATAAATGGTGTTCTAGCCCTATATAATCTTAGTATCAAATTTGAACAAAACTATCCAACAGTTTTGGATCCGTGACCAGGGACAGACAAACAGACATTAAAACAAAGATGATTCAAATCCACTTTTTGTGTTCGTACTCAAGTGAAACGTAAGGATTTGTTATAATCTCGAATTTTTTTTCATAATCAAAATACTCCTCTTGATTTGAGAAAGAAGAAAACCTAATCAGTAGGCCCGGATGGGATTCAAACCCTCATCTCCCCATTATCAGCAAGCAAAAAAAAAAGAAGACGAAACTGACTTTTTTTATTTGTGTGACCAGCAGTGCATATATACTTTACATATTTACACACACACATTTTTTTAATAGTGAACATAGTTTGACACAAATTTTGTATTTCATCCAAGTATTTGTTTGGTAATTTGATTTCAAAAGCAGTAAATATTAAAATGATGTAGGTTTCCCAATTCATTCAAAATAAAATATCAATTATATGCCTCATTTGTATCACATTTATAATGCATGTATGTGCGCCACAAGATAAAAAAATATCAGTTACGCCCCCGTCCCGTTGTACCAGTTCGTGTTTGGAAATGTTCAACTTGTATAATATGTTAAACTATAAATAATGATTTGATTACTGCGTGTGGCATCATGGGGTAGCTTGCATAAATCATGTGCATCTGGCAGCTACATCATTATTAACGTTAAAATGAGCTACAGTATGTATGAATGCAATATTAAGTAGGTTATTGATACACGGGTGTACAGATATAGAATAGTCTGCTATATCCACTCTAAAGCTACATTAGTAAATATAATCTTAAATCAAATTTATTTTAAAATGTTTTAAAAATAATTTACGATAAGTCCTTAATATTTAAAAATTAACACTATTAATATTTATCTAATGCGCAGTAAATAACGATTAGATAACTGAAATTTAAATTAAATGTCATGTTTTTAAATGTGTTGATAAATAATCACATAGGCTTACACAAATATTTTTCTGACTGATTATTCTATTTCATTAAGAAGTAAAAAGTTCATTAATGCAATTACAAAATTATGTCACCTATCCTTATATTGAGCTTGGTATGTCCTATCCCTCCCACTAGACGCCCTCCTTGTCTTTAGCTGGTTCTATCCATTAAGCCTCATTACACCCTATTCCTATATGTATATAGTTATATCCAGTTCAATACATTACACTATTACTCTATTATGAAATAGTTATATAGAGTACCCTTCTTTACACCCTATTTTTATATTGTGCTAGCTCAACCAGTCTACCTCATTATACCCTTTCTATATATTAAGCTAGTTCTATCCAGTAATCCTCATTACACACCCTCTGTTCTCAAACGCACTTAATTTCTTTTCGTCAAGAAAGGTGGGAAACCATACTTCACAAGTGTAAAGAATAACAATTAAAACTATTATTTTGTATAGTCTTAATTTAAAATTCTTATCAATGGGCGAGATGTTAATAACGTACTGACATAATAGCCGCATGAACTTACCGAATGTACGCTTTTCATTATTTCCACTCATAATAATGTTATCATCGATACTTGTATAGACACGTTATAAGATATAGTAGTTTTAAATAATAATTTTTGCAAATGTATTATTTTTTTATCACCTTATTAAATTAATCGTATCAAGGCAAAAACATTTCCTAATGTTGTTCAAATCTCAGGGTTTGTAATCTATATCTGTTACATCAGACGTTTCGTTGTTTTTCTCAAAATTTAAATTTAATTTATTTTTCTTTAAGTATTCAAACAATAAACAAGAGAAAGGAAGTAAATCTTATCATAATTATACCTCCGCAAGATAGAACGGAGGGATGGGGGGGTGGGGGGGGGGTTGAGAGTGGAGATTACCCTGGCACCGCGAACAAGGGGGCGCTGATAGGCACCTCTCGTATCTAGTTAAGTTAGTATTAGTAAATAGTTTAAAAATGTAAATATGGAATTTATTTTAAGGGCTATAGATTAAATTCTAACGGATAATGCTGCCAAATTTTTAAAATGCGAATTGTAAACATTGATTATAAAACTGTATAATATGTTGTGTTATAAAACATCAGTGTAATTAAATCAATAAAGTGAAATATTAACCGATGTAAGCCGGTGGCAACCGCTACGACATGAATTCGTTCAGCTAACAGCCCGTGAGTTACAAGCCTTGTGATAACCGTTGCCTTAGATCCACTATCCACTAGTTTCTAACAGGCCTTGTGATAACCGTTCCCTTAGATCCACTATCCACTAGTTTCTAACAGGCCTTGTGATAACCTTTCCCTTCTATCCACTATCCAATAGTTTCTAACAGGCCTTGTGATAACCTTTCCCTTCTCTCCACTATCCAATAATTTCTAACAGGCCTTGTGATAACCTTTCCCTTATCTCCACTATCCAATAGTTTCTAACAGGCCTTGTGATAACCTTTCCCTTATCTCCACTATCCAATAAATTATAACAGGCCTTTTGATAACCTTTCCCTTCTCTCCACTATCCAATAGTTTCTAACAGGCCTTGTGATAACCTTTCCCTTCTATCCACTATCCAATAGTTTCTAACAGGCCTTGTGATAACCTTTCCCTTATCTCCACTATCCAATAGTTTCTAACAGGCCTTGTGATAACCTTTCCCTTATCTCCACTATCCAATAAATTATAACAGGCCTTTTGATAACCTTTCCCTTATCTCCACTATCCAATAGTTTCTAACAGGCCTTGTGATAACCTTTCCCTTCTATCCACTATCCAATAAAATATAACAGGCCTTGTGATAACCTATCCCTTCTCTCCACTATCCACTAGTTTCTAACAGGCCTTGTGATAACCTTTCCCTTCTATCCACTATCTAATAGTTTCTAACAGGCCTTGTGATAACCTTTCCCTTATCTCCACTATCCAATAGTTTCTAACAGGCCTTGTGATAAACTTTCCCTTCTAACCACTATCCAATAGTTTCTAACAGGCCTTATGATTAACCTATCCCTTCTCTCCACTATCCACTAGTTTCTAACAGGCCTTGTGATAACCTTTCCCTTCTATCCACTATCCAATAGATTCTAACAGGCCTTGTGATTAACCTATCCCTTCTATACACTATCCACTAGTTTCTAACAGGCCTTGTGATAACCTTTCCCTTCTATCACCTATCCAATAGTTTCTAACAGGCCTTGTGATTAACCTATCCCTTCTCTCCACTATCCTATAGTTTCTAACAGGCCATATGATGAACCTTTACCTTCTCTTCACTATCCACTAGCTTCTAACAGGCCTTGTGATAACCTTTCCCTTCTATCAACTATCCAATAAATTATAACAGGCCTTGTGGTAACCTTTCCCTTCTATACACTATCGAATAATTTCTAACAGGCCTTGTGATAATCTTTCCCTTCTATCAACTATCCAATAGTTTCTAACAGGCCTTGTGATTAACCTATGCCTTCTCTCCACTATCCAATAGTTTCTAACAGGCCTTGTGATTAGACTTTCCCTTCTCTCCACTATCCACTAGCTTCTAACAGGCATTGTGATGAACCTTTACCTTCTCTTCATTATCTGCTAGCTTCTAACAGGCCTCTTGATGAACCTTTCCCTTCTCTCCAATATCTTCTAACAGGCCTCGTGACTAACCTTTCCCTTCTCTCCACTATCCATTAGCTTCTAACAGGCCTTGTGATGAACCTTTACCTTCTCTCCACTATCCACTAGCTTCTAACAGGCCTCTTGATGAACCTTTCCCTTCTTTCTAATATCTACTAACAGGCCTCGTGACTAACCTTTCCCTTCTCTCCCCTATCCATTAGCTTCTAACTGGCCTTGTGATGAACCTTTACCTTCTCTCCACTATCCACTAGTTTCTAACAGGCCTCTTGATGAACCTTTCCCTTCTCTCTAATATCTTCTAACAGGCCTCGTGACTAACCTTTCCCTTCTCTCCACTATCCATTAGCTTCTAACAGGCCTTGTCATGAATCTTTCCCTTCTCTCCACTATCCAATAGTTTCTAACATGCCTCGTGAATAACTTTTCCCTTCTCTCTACAATCCACTAGCCTCTAACAGGCCTTATGATGAACCTTTACCTTCTCTCCACTATCCACTAGCTTCTAACAAGCCTCGTGATGAACCTTTACCTTCTCTTCATTATCAACTAGCTTCTAACTGGCATTGTGATGAACATTTACCTTCTCTCCACTATCCACTAGCTTTTAACAGACCTCGTGATGAACTTTTACCTTCTCTTCAATATCCACTAGCTTCTAACATGCCTCGTGATGAAACTTTCCCTTCTCTCCACTATCCACTAGATTCTAACAGACCTCGTGATGAACCTTTACCTTCTCTTAATTATCCATTAGATTCTAACAGACCTTGTGATTAACCTTACCCTTCTCTCCACTATCCACCAGCCTTCTAACAGACCTCGTGATGAACCTTTCCCTTCTCTTCACTATCCAATAGTTTCTAACAGACCTTGTGATTAACCTATCCCTTCTCTCCACTATCCACTAGATTCTAACAGGCCTTGTGATAAACCGCCCTTCTAACCCCTGTCCAATAGATTCTAACAAACCTTGTGATAACCTTTCCCTTAATATCCACTATCCAATAGATTCTAACAGGCTTTGTGATAACCTTTCCCTCTTATCCACCATCCAATAGTTTCTAACAGGCCTTGTGATTAACCTATCCATTCTCTCCACTATCCAATAGTTTCTAACAAGCCTTGTGATTAACCTATCCATTCTCTCCACTATCCAATAGTTTCTAACAAGCCTTGTGATTACCTTTCCCTTCTATCCACTATCCAATAAATTATAACAGGCCTTGTGAT
>CABEEJ010005589.1:0-16906 GCA_901482245.1 Timema douglasi | reverse complement strand
TCCAATATCTTCTAACAGGCCTCGTGACTAACCTTTCCATTCTCTCCACTATCATTTAGCTTCTAACAGGCCTTGCGATGAACCTTTACCTTTTTTCCACTAACCACTAGCTTCTAACAGGCCTCTTGATGATCCTTTCACTTCTTTCCAATATCTTCTAACAGGCCTCGTGACTAACCTTTCCGATCTCTCCACTATCCACTAGCTTCTAACAGGCCTCTTGATGAACTTTTCCCTTCTCTCCATTAGCTTCTAACAGGCTTTGTGATGAACCTTTACCTTCTCTCCACTATCCACTAGCTTCTAACAGGCCTCTTGATGAACTATTCCCTTCTCTCCAATATCTTCTAACAGGCCTCGTGACTAACCTTTCCATTCTCTCCACTATCATTTAGCTTCTAACAGGCCTTGCGATGAACCTTTACCTTTTTTCCACTAACCACTAGCTTCTAACAGGCCTCTTGATGATCCTTTCACTTCTTTCCAATATCTTCTAACAGGCCTCGTGACTAACCTTTCCGATCTCTCCACTATCCACTAGCTTCTAACAGGCCTCTTGATGAACTTTTCCCTTCTCTCCATTAGCTTCTAACAGGCTTTGTGATGAACCTTTACCTTCTCTCCACTATCCACTAGCTTCTAACAGGCCTCTTGATGAACTATTCCCTTCTCTCCAATATCTTCTAACAGGCCTCGTGACTAACCTTTCCATTCTCTCCACTATCATTTAGCTTCTAACAGGCCTTGCGATGAACCTTTACCTTTTTTCCACTAACCACTAGCTTCTAACAGGCCTCTTGATGATCCTTTCACTTCTTTCCAATATCTTCTAACAGGCCTCGTGACTAACCTTTCCCTTCTCTCCACTATCCACTAGCTTCTAACAGACCTCGTGATTAACCTTTACCTTCTCTTAATTATCCATTAGCTTCTAACAGAACTTGTGATGAACCTTTCCCTTCTCTCCACTATCCAATAGCTTCTAACAGACCTCGTGATGAACCCTTCCCTTCTCTTCACTATCCAATAGTTTCTAACATGCCTCGTGACTAACTTTTCCCTTCTCTCCACTATCCACTAGCCTCTAACAGACCATGTGATGAACTTTTACCTTCTCTCCACTATACACTAACTTCTAACAGGCCTTGTCATGAACCTTTTCCTTCTCTCCACTATCCAATAGTTTCTAACAGTTCTCGTGACTAACTTTTCCCTTCTCTCTACTATCCACTAGCCTCTAACAGGCCTTATGACGAACCTTTACCTTCTCTTCATTATCCACTAGCTTCTAACAGGCATTGTGATGAACCTTTCCCTTCTATCCACTATCCACTAGCTTCTAACAGACCTCGTGATGAACCTTTCCCTTCTCTCCACTATCCAATAGTTTCTAACATGCCTCGTGACTAACCTTTCCCTTCTTTCCACTATTCACTAGCCTCTAACAGGCCATATGATGAACCTTTACCTTCTCTTCATTATCCACTAGCTTCTAACAGGCCTCGTGATGAATATTTACCCTCTCTTCATTATCCACTAGCTTCTAAATGGCCTCGTGATGAACCTTTACCTTCTCTTCATTATCCAATAGCTTCTAACAGGCCTTGTGATTAACCTTTACCTTCTCTCCACTATCCACTAGCCTCTAGCAGGCCTCTTGATGAACCATTACCTTCTCTTCACTATCCACTAGCTTCTAACAGGCCTTGTGATTAACCTTTACCTTCTCTTCACTATCCACTAGCTTCTAACAGGCCTTGTGATGAACCTTTCCCTTCTCTTCATTATCCACTAGTTTCTAACAGGCCTCTTGATGAACCTTTACCTTCTCTTAATTATCCACTAGCTTCTAACAGACCTCGTGATGAACCTTTACCTTCTCTCCACTATCCAATAGTTTCTAACATGCCTCGTGACTAACCTTACAGGCCTCGTGATGAACCTTTACCTTCTCTTCATTATCCACTAGCTTCTAACATACCTCGTGATGAACCTTTACCTACTCTTCATAATCCATTAGCTTCTAACAGACCTTGTGATAACCCTATCCCTTCTCTCCACTATCAACTAGTTTCTAACAGGCCTTGTGATAACCCGCCCTTCTATCCCCTATCCAATAGATTCTAACAAACCTTGTGATAACCTTTCCCTTATATCCACTATCCAATAGATTCTAACAGGCTTTGTGATAACCTTTCCCTCTTATCCACCATCCAATAGTTTCTAACAGGCTTTGTGATTAACCTATCCATTCTCTCCACTATCCAATAGTTTCTAACAAGCCTTGTGATAACCTTTCCCTTCTATCCACTATCCAATAAATTATAACAGGCCTTGTGATAACCTTTCCCTTCTATCCACTATCCAATAGATTCTAAAAGGTCTTTTGATAACCTTACCCTTATATCCACTATCCAATAGATTCTAAAAGGCCTTTTGATAATCTTTCCCTTCTATCCACTATCCAATAGTTTCTAACAGGCCTTGTGATTAACCTATCCCTTCTCTCCACTATTCAATAGTTTCTAACAGGCTTTGTGATAAAATTTCCCTTCTATCCACTATCCATATAGTTTCTAACAGGCCTTGTGATTAACCTTTCCCTTCTCTCCACTATCCACTAGCTTCTAACAGGCATTGTGATGAACCTTTACCTTCTCTCCACTATCCACTAGCTTCTAACATGCATTGTGATGAACCTATCCCTTCTCTCCACTATCCAATAGTTTCTAACAGGCCTTGTGATAACCTTTCCCTTCTATCCACTATCCAATAAATTATAACAGGCCTTGTGATAAACTATCCTATCTCTCCACCATCCACTAGCTTCTAACAGGCCTCGTGATGAACCTTTACCTTATCTTCATTATCCACTAGCTTCTAACAGGCATTGTGATGAACCTTTCCCTTCTCTCCACTCTCCACTAGCTTCTAACAGGCATTGTGATGAACCTTTACCTTCTCTTCACTATCCACTAGCTTCTAACAGGCCTTGTGATGAACCTTTCCCTTCTCTTCACTATCCACTAGCTTCTAACAGGCCTCTTGATGAACCTTTACCTTCTCTTAATCATCCACTAGCTTCTAACAGACCTCGTGATGAACCTTTACCTTCTCTCCACTATCCAATAGTTTCTAACATGCCTCGTGACTAACCTTTCCCTTCTCTCCACTATCCACTAGCCTCTAACAGGCCTCGTGATGAACTTTTACCTTCTCTTCATTATCCACTAGCTTCTAACAGGCCTCGTGATGAACCTTTACCTTCTCTTCATTATCCACTAGCTTCTAACAGGCCTCGTGATGAACCTTTACCTTCTCTTCATTATCCACTAGCTTCTAACAGACCTTGTGATTAACCTTTTCCTTCTATTCATTATCCACTAGCTTCTAACAGGCCTTGTGATTAACCTTTACCTTCTCTCCCCTATCCACTAGCTTCTAACAGGCCTTGTGATTAACCTTTACCTTCTCTCCCCTATCCACTAGCTTCTAACAGACCTCGTGATGAACCTTTACCTTCTCTTCATTATCCACTAGCTTCTAACAGGCCTCGTGATGAACCTTTTACCTTCTCTTCATTATCCACTAGCTTCTAACAGACCTTGTGATTAACCTTTTCCTTCTATTCATTATCCACTAGCTTCTAACAGACCTTGTGATTAACCTTTTCCTTCTATTCATTATCCACTAGCTTCTAACAGGCCTCGTGATGAACCTTTACCTTCTCTTCACTATCCACTAGCTTCTAACAGACTTTGTGATGAACCTTTCCCTTCTCTCCACTATCCAATAGCTTCTAACAGACCTCGTGATGAACCCTTCCCTTCTCTTCATTATCCAATAGTTTCTAACATGCCTCGTGACTAACTTTTCCCTTCTCTCCACTATCCACTAGCCTCTAACAGATCATGTGATGAACTTTTTACCTTCTCTCCACTATACACTAACTTCTAACAGGCCTTGTCATGAACCTTTTCCTTCTCTCCACTATCCAATAGTTTCTAACAGACCTCGTGATGAACCCTTCCCTTCTCTTCATTATCCAATAGTTTCTAACAGGCCTCGTGACTAACTTTTCCCTTCTCTCTACTATCCACTAGCCTCTAACAGGCCTTATGATGAACCTTTACCTTCTCTTCATTATCCACTAGCTTCTAACAGGCATTGTGATTAACCTTTCCCTTCTCTCCACTCTCCACTAGCTTCTAACAGACCTCGTGATGAACCTTTCCCTTCTCTCCACTATCCAATAGTTTTCTAACATGCCTCGTGACTAACCTTTCCCTTCTTTCCACTATTCACTAGCCTCTAACAGGCCATATGATGAACCTTTACCTTCTCTCCACTCTCCACTAGCTTCTAACAGGCCTTGTGATGAACCTTTACCTTCTCTTCACTATCCACTAGCTTCTAACAGGCCTTGTGATGAACCTTTACCTTCTCTTCACTATCCACTTGCTTCTAACAGGCCTTGTGATAAACCTTTCCCTTCTCGCCACTATACTCTATATTCTAACAGATATTCTGCACACTGAATAGACAGAAATGAGACTACAAATAAATATTTTGATTGTATTTATTATTATTTTTCAAAGTGATTAGTGAATAGTAGTTGTGATAGTGAGATTTTGAACATTTTACAACAACTATAACAACATCAATTTTGGATGTGCTACTTTCGATTTTTAGAAGTATGTGAATAAAATTCCGTATCTATACTCGAATATATTTATTTAACCCTTTTATTCAATAATTAAAAATTGAGATGTATTCCTGGGTTGCCATATCCACCATGGTGTCAGGTTACAGGTACGTGTTATTAATTAATTATGACTATTAGAGCTAAAACATATTTAAAAATTACGAAGCACAACCTTTAGATTATATATATATATATATATAATTTATATATATAAAAACATAATTAAAAATTACGAAGTAAAACCTTTAGATTATATATATATATATATATATATATATGTATATATATATATATATATATATAAAATTTTGAGAAAAACAACAAAACATCTGATGTCACAGATATAGATTACAAACCCTGAGATTTGAACAACATTAGGAAATGTTCTGCCTTGATACGATTAATTTTATAAGGTGATAAAAAATAATACAGTTGCAAAAATCACTATAGTTATATACATATATATATAATTTTTATATATATAAATTTATAACTATAATTAACATTTAACGTTTAAAAAAATATTATGGAATGGTGTATTGTCTGATACACAATCTTTTTATTCTTCCCAGATTTTGGAAAACTTTATTATTGATTTAACACTTTCATAGCATTTGCTTCCAACAGTATCCTAGCATCCATCTAGTTTATCTGCATATTTACAATAATGAGGTAGTGTTGCGCTAAGTATAGATTAGAGGAAATATAACCTCTTTTACGCCGAGGAGTTATTAAATTTTATCTATTTAAAATTTCTCGTTAAACCTGGCCGTGAGAATAATCCCAAGATCCTCATCACCAGCAAGCATAAGTTGATAAGTTTGACGTTTATTCCGAGGGCCTACCGAAGTGATTAGCATTCCATCCCACTTTCTCCCCAATCAATAATATATATAGTTCTGTGATATCCTCTTGCTATAGATCAGCATTGTCTCTCACCCCCCTCAATGGTCGATAGCTCTAGGGCATCCTCTTGCAATAGATTAGCATTGTCTCTCACCCCCCTCAATGGTCGATAGCTCTAGGGCATCCTCTTGCAATAGATCAGCATTGTCCCTCACCCCCCTCAATCGTCGATTGCTCTAGGGCATCCTCTTGCAATAGATTAGCATTGTCTCTCACCCCCTCCATGGTCGATAGCTCTAGAGCATCCTCTTGCAATAGATTAGCATTGTCTCTCACCCCCCCTCAATGGTCGATAGCACTAGGGCAACCTCTTCCAATAGATTAGCATTGTCTCTCACCCCTCTCAATGGTCGATAACTCTAGGGCATCCTCTTGCAATAGATCAGCATTGTCTCTCACCCCCCTCAATGGTCGATATCTCTAGGGCATCCTCTTGCAATAGATCAGCATTGTCTCTCACCCCCTTCAATGGTCTAAAGCTCTAGGGCATCTTCTTGCAATAGATTATCATTCTCACACCCCCCCTCAATGGTCGATAGCACTAGGGCATCCTCTTGCAATAGATTAGCATTCTCTCACCCCCTTCAATGGTCGATAGCTCTAGGGCATCCTCTTGAAATAGATCAGCATTTTCTCTCACCCCCCTCAATGGTCGATAGCTCTAGGGCATCCTCTTGCAATAGATCAGCATTGTCTCTCACCCCCTTCAATGGTCGATAGCTCTAGGGCATCCTCTTGCAATAGATTAGCATTGTCTCTCACCCCCCTCAATGGTCGATAGCTCTAGGACATCCTCTTGCAATAGATTAGCATTGTCTCTCACCCCCCTCACTGGTCGATAGTTCTAGGGCATCCTCTTGAAATATATTATAATGGTTTCTCACCTCCCTCAATGGTCGATAGTTCTATGGCATCCTCTTGAAATAGATTATAATTGTTTCTCACCCCCCTTCAATGGTCGATAGCTCTAGGGCATTCTCTTGAAACAGATTAGCATTGTCTCTCAACCCCCTCCATGGTCGATAGCTCTAGGGCATCCTCTTGCAATAGATCAGCATTGTCTCTCGCCCCCTATCCCTATACATGAGTGTAGCTAGTTCCTATTCTTACACCCCCAATGTATAGTAAGTTAATGCCCAATGACAATTAAACATTCTTAAAACATATGAGGTGTAATTAAAATATGTTATTTATGGGGTCGTATTAAAAAAAACTTTGTTTAAAATTATAATACATAAATTTGAATATTTTCATTCGAACTCTAATTTTACGTCTATTTATCATATAATTAAAATAGTAAACTTTATAAAGAATGTGCAAAGGTTACTTATTAAATCTGTCGTAAAACTGAGAATAAAGTTTTTACTGTTATAATATAATACAGCCTTGAATTTTTAAACCATCCATAGATTTCATCTAGATTAATAATAGTGTGTGGGTAAAAACCCGAACGACAAAGTATTCATTTTTTGATGACACATCTATATCTATATACATTTATTTTTATCTACCAACTAGCAGTTGCCCGTTGTTTCGCTCGCTCTAAACAATACACCAACACATTTGACAGCTTCAAATACTGGAAAAGAATGTAACTTAGTCAAGAGCAATATTTTATGTGCTTGGGAAGATTCACGAATACACCTTGTTTTGACCTCATCCCATCCCCCTCTACATCTCATCTCATATCAATGGACATCTTATGTACTCGCAATACCAGCCACTAAAGATATTCACTGCTTACGCCAGTTTTTTTAAAAGTACTTCGCTCACTTATGAGATAACCTGATGGTATATAACCTACTCTGTACTATGATAAAATAAGAAGTACAACAGAAGAAGTACCAAATTGATCTGATGAGTACTTATTTAGTTTACCAGCAACAACCAATATTCAAAAAATTAATACTTTAGTAAGCCGATCGTTTATACTATCCAGAAAAAGGAACACCCCAAAAAATTTGAATACATAAACAAACATGACTAGTGTATCCTTTTTCACACGGGCAATCTAAAAAATAAATTTATTTGTTTTTTAATATCTATAATTAATAACAGGGAAAGTAACAAAATCTTAAAATATTTTAAAATATCAACCCTTTATATATTTAAATGGTTCTACAAAACCAGAAAAGTAGGCTGATTAAAATACAATGTAAATAGTTATATGATTTGGATAAGAGTTAAAATCTCTACACAATACATGCTGTTCATAAACTCAACTGCACTTAGAGTTTGTTTAAACCAAAAGCACTAATGCCAAAGCCCTGTACACTTACATTCGGCAAACAATGCCAATACCATTAAATTGTTTTCAGAGTTTCGGCTTACATCGCCGGGAGAGCAAAGCTGTCCAAGCATGCATATACAACAAATTACATAGGAATTGGCTACGTGACAACGACATCTTGGAGCATTGCAGTTGAGCATATCACATTATTAATAGTAAACAACACACCAGTCCATCTAGAAATGCAATTACGTTCTGAGGGTCTTCATTAATGATCCTACATCACAGAAAGTGCTTGGCATTATTAAATGTACAGTGCTGCATGCCTAATTCCTATTTAACTTGTTGTACATGCATACTTGCACAGCTTTGGTCTATCAAACTCCGAAAAGTTGAGCACAATTTATTGATATTAGCATAGTTTGCCCAATGTAAGCATATAGGAATTTTGTATCACTTTTGGTTCTAAAAAAATTATATGTGCAGATTAGGTGTTCAAATCTGAAAACCCTTATATTAAACCAAGTTTATTGAATATAGTAAAAAAATAATGAACAGTAATGTAAAACAAAATATTTGTTGTTAAAGAATTAGAACAAATAAAGTTACACATTAGGGACTAATGTAACTGTTCACAGTTTAAAAATGTATTATTAATTTTCAAAGCTTAAACGTTGAAAATGAATAAATAGTTTTCTAAACTTTAAATGGTTGTAGTACGATGTAGCTTTCAACTAATGAAATAATAGACTATTAAAAATACAGATTTGTTCCTGCCATATCCTTCCAAATTTCAAATTTCCACCCCAACAAAACTTGTTCTTAATAGTGTGTGACATTTTGATTCCCCTATTTCTTCTAGCAAATTATAGTCTTATCTTTGACTAATTAAATTAAGAAAGAAGATGGCTAAAGTTACAAGGAATATACAAATTTACACTAAATCAATAAACTAAAGCAGAGAGCAGAGTTAAAATATGTTAAAGCAATTAATTTGTAATTTGTCGGAGCAAAGTTTACCTCGTGGCTTTAAAGCTAAAGTTTTTGGCAGAAATAACAAACAAAAAAAGCAAAAGCTTTACTCGCTCACCTCCATAATAATTATAACACAGTACTTTCCCTAAGGAACAAGCACAACCCATATAAGACCGTGTAAAAAGGTGCCTTAAGGGTCTCCCTTACCGTCAAGATTAAATTCACACTGACCCAAGGATCTACAAAACCGGATTCATTAAAGACTAAATCCAAAATAAGGTCTTGAAGAGAAAAACAAAATTTTAATATCTTTGAGGTGCTTACAAAGAAGCAAACGCATTTTTTTTCTTTCCGATTACCAGTGCTGATCGGTGCTGACCTGCATCAACAATAAATTTGCGTTTATAGATGAGACCGTTCATAATGAAAGCGGGTTTTGAAGTTTTCAGCGCTGGTACCAGGTACCGATAAGTTTACCACATGAACATATCATTCATTTTTAGTTGTCGACGCCGATATGTGTTCTTCAAGGGAAATATTAGATATTGAAAGTTTAATTAAGTATGTTAGCCAGAAGTCAAATTTATTAAGTATGTGTAGTATATAATATATATGTATGATTAATGTGTGTATACTGTATTTATGTATCTATACTGTGCATATATAGTATACTGTATGTATTTAGATACATACATGTATATATTTATACTGTGTACATAATTATGTTGTATATTTTTTACCCATTCAAATGTAATTTTAAATTTGTGTAAATAAGCTGTCTCCCCGCCAACCCTTCTGTATACTACCACTTACTACGTATCTTCTCTAGCTAAATAAATGTTGTGAAAATATCTTTAAATTCTTTAAATTAAATTGAATGATATTTCCTTAGGCTGCCTTTGTTCCTCTGGGTGTTTATATTTAACACAACTTCGGTTGGATGTTGCTCAAAGCCTTTTCTATCTAAAATGGTATAGTGTGTTGAAGAACTCTTTTTTTTTTCTTGTTTCAGGTCATTAATAAATGATTTTCCCCATAATCTTTCCTACTACGCTTTATTGGGTGTATACAGGTTTTTTCTTTTAAATTCTTGATGAACACTGTTAAAAATTAAAGGCTCTTTGTCAGTTGTCCATATTAATGATGGAATTAGCTATTGAAAACTGACAGGTTTTAGACTTTAATCTGCGTACTTTGTGTATTGTACACATACACGCAAAGGACTTGAGCGCTGACTGGCGCTGAAAATAAGTAAGCGGGCAGCCTGCTTTCTTTCTGTGCACACCTTGAAGGTGACAGTGACTTCGTCTTTTCATTATAAATACTTTAGGGTTTTGATTTGTTGCATAGATTCTAATTATTTTTGCTGTCTCTGTAACTCTTTGATATATGAAATTACTTATCATTGCAAATATTTAAGTCTATTTATAATAAAACTCTTTTATTTGAAACAAAACCAATGCTTTTCAAGTTATATGCAATTATATATATATATATATATATATATATATATATATATATATATATNTATATATATATATATATATATATATATATATATATATATATCTTTGCGAACACTAAAGTTCAATTATTGCGACCATAAAAAAAGATAGTGGTCAGAAAAAAGAAGGCCCATATCCAAGCTATCAAAGCGTAGCCTAGCATTTACTTGGAACATGTCAGTGAGTAATTAATCTTGACTGACGACTTAATTTACATAAATAACATTTATAAATCCTTCAAAATTAAAATGGAGTTGAAACTTTAGGATCTAAGCCCGCGTGGCCACTCCTTACTTAATATACAACGACACTACATGGTGTCGCAATTATCTGTGATCCATACATAATGAATTACTGACCAAAAACAATACATTTGAATAATCTTTATTTTGACTTGAGCAAACATACATAAATGAGCATTATAAACTTAGATATACATATACCTATAAATTAAATAGACTTAAGGCCCACGGTTACTCCAATAGCTTAAAATAATGTATACATAACTGGAAAATAGATATACTTAAGGCCCTCGTCAATCCCGATGGCTAACTTCTACTAATATAAATATATAATAACGGAAACAGAACAGCTTAACGCTACCTCCTACTGAGTAGAGATATACAGTAATCCTTTATGACTAATGTAATGAATTCTAGGATTAACTCGTTCATGAAATTTAAAATAAGAATAAGGAATCCCAGTCCCTCTCCTGACAACCACATCCTCCTCGCCTGTACTGGCCCGAACCACGAACATACCATTCATTACGTGGA
Source organism: Timema douglasi (assembly GCA_901482245.1). Classification (NCBI taxonomy): domain Eukaryota; kingdom Metazoa; phylum Arthropoda; class Insecta; order Phasmatodea; family Timematidae; genus Timema; species Timema douglasi. The sequence goes on along the minus strand of CABEEJ010005589.1, from coordinate 5,809 downwards.
TCTTCATTTTCTCTGTGAAACTCTTTACTAGCTGGGTGTTTTTTTTCTGGTCTCTCTCAGGACGATTTGGTGTTCATTGCTTCAAGTCTAGTACTGGCAAACTCAACTATGTGTGTGCGAATGGGGATTTAGATGAAAGGCGGAGGGGAGGTTGAAATTATGGCATCGAGGTCCAAACTGCGTCGATAGTGATTGCTTAGTTATGGTCGAAACCTCTGGTCAAGCCACGTCATATTTTGGCAGACGACACTCTCCACTCACGGTCTCTCACGCAGACGCGTCGTTCTTAATTCTCGCAGACTGCTTGAATAATCGCTATGGCAATGACAGAAGGATGGATGACCTCCTTTCTTTCGGTGAACGTTGGTTTGCTTGGTGGAATAAAATGACCTCATGAGTTGAGGAAAACAATAATGATAAATATTTAGGGCGTTAACTGTATCTTCCCTTAAGTGATATGGCTAGTGCAATGTAGGAGATCGGGTGGTTAACTTGTGGTTGTCACTCTGTAGTATACCAAGGCTACACAATTTTTATATCTATAATTTGCAATATTTTATGGTTATATGGGGTGATTTTTATAAATTTATCAATTTTATACTACATATAAGAGATTTTTTTGTAGTAGATTTTGAAATTCTAACCACTCCCTTTATCCCCCTATTTTACAAATATATATGATAAAATAAGAAAAACTTTCATTCTTATATATCAATTTGGGGTATTCCACTCAAAATCCTGATACACTTCATTTTTCTACCACAGTAAAAGAATTGTATTAACATTCCAATAACCCTTGTTTGGAAATTATAATGGTTCAGACTTGTGGTTTCTTAAGTTTTTTCCTAAAAATGTGTATATATTTATGTATAGGTATATACCTATATATATTTATATTAATATATATATTTATATAAGTATATATATAATTATATTAATATATATACAGTAGAGCGTTGGAAATCCGAACGTCAAAAATCCGGAGCTTCGCAAATCCGGAGTGGCGGTGAGAGCAGGTAGGGGAGGTAGTGGAAGGTATCCTTGAGAGTTCAACGACTTAGCCAGTCACCTCTCCTTGGTCACGTGCTCGGCTCAGTTCTGTGCTATCATTTACAAACTTTACAGCAGTGGTGATAATGGAAGCAATGTAAGAGAGAGTGGCGATGAAGAAATGGATGCTGAAGAAGCTGCCGGTCCTTCACACTCAGACGCCTATGAAGCATTCCAGACAGTTATGAACTGGTTAGAGGGGCAAACTGAGGGGACGGTGACAAAACTCGTACTTCTTAAAAGACTGTGAAACATGGCTGCAAAGAAACATACGTCAAGTCTTGTACAAACAAAATTAAAGATTTTTTTACCCAGTAAGTTTCCATTTATTACTGTAGATTCTTGTTTTTTTTTTCTAAAAAATATTGTAGGGTTACTAATCTAAATTACATAATGTACATTTTCTTATTCAATATACTTTACTAAAATATTTTGTGTACTGTATTTTTCAAACCCTTCACCCGCTATTTTGCAATACAGTAGACTCCCGAGCGTCTTGTATCCTCTAGTCAATACATTGCGTATGTATACAGTTATTGAAAGCACATTTGAAAATCCGGACAATTCAGTAATCCGGATGGGTCCCGGTCCCGATCGATCCGGGTTAACGACGCTCCACTGTACTTATATATAATTAATTTAATATATACTTATATATAATGAAATTAATATATATACTTATATAATATAATTATATTAATATATATTTATACATCTATATATAATACATATTAATATACGTATTTCTAATGTCAAAAATACTCAAAGGGTTTTATTCTATTTGTTTAGGAAATTTGTTCCCTTTCCCCATTTTCAAATTATTATTTTTTTTTCCACCTAATTTTTGAAGTAGCTCTTGTACCTGACAAATTAAATCCTTTACCACACTAATAAGTTTTTTCTATAAGTTTTGGAAATATCATGATCATCTAGCCTACTTCAACAATGTACTGTACACGTAGAAATGTCAAATGTTTAAGTATTATTGGAAAATTAAAGTAATAATACTAAATTCCTGTATTTTTTTAATTTTATATGTGTCCAAAAAAAATAGAGGGCTTTGGGTGTGATTGATCAATAAACAGACAGACAACATTTTATTTTTATATAATTGTATGATTCAAACCTTCTAAATCCATTGGTTTGAAAGTTATAGTACTTACACACGAACACACAAACACACTCACATACATACTGTACCCGTCCTGCATCCTTAAGAGATAGGGATGAGACTTACAAAATTACAAAATTAAAAATTAACAAGAAAATTGAAGAATGACCCATATTAATAATGCACAAGTAAATATATATTGAAAAATACATATGTACTATACATATGATCTGTAGCATGCCGGATGACTTCACATATACATTTAGGTTGTAAAAGAAAATAATTATTAATTAGCAAGAGGTATTCCTTTAATGGGACCACAACGGTAACTGTTCTGGGCGGGATCAAACATAAAAGATAAGTCAAAGATGAAAGTTTTCTTTATAATGTATTAAAATTAAGGATAAGTAATTTAAATAATACAATGTATGTTCCAAAATAACTACAGAATTACGTAGTATCTTCAATACTCCAAAAATATGATAATATGTACAACTATTTACTCACTATATAAATTTTAATTCCTGTTTTCATTGAAAACAACTCACCTACACAATGTATGTGTTGACCTCTAGTGTCTACAAACATATATAGATATATTTGCATACAACTTGTAAATCATTGGTTTTGTTTCAAATAAAAGATTTTTACTATAAAAAATATCTAAATATTTGCTATGATAAGTAATTACATATCTAAAAGAGTTACAGATATAGGAAACATAATTAAAATCTTCGCATTCGATCAAAACCCTTAAAGTATTTATAATGAAAAGATGAGTGTGGATATTTTGTTTGTAATATTGATGAATAATTGGAAATAAAATTGAATCAAAATAGTTGTATCGGATATTGATAAAATCGATTTTTTTTCTGTTCTCAACCTTTAGTAAATTACGCTTAATTTTAGGGCTAGACAGACGCACAGACAGACGGCAATGCAAAAACCACTTTTTAGGAGTTAGGTGGTCATGAAACGTCGAAATCCATAAACTTCTCCGTTAAGATTTTTTTACGGTCACAAGTCTTTACCTTAAGTTTTAGAAAAGTAAAATAATATATATATGTATATATATGTACATATATACATGTATATATATATATATGTTTCCGTATAGCTTGAAAACTATTGGTTTTACAAAAAAAATATTTCAAGTAGAAAATATGTAATTTAAATAGACCTACATATATTCAATGATAAGTAATTTAATATCTTAAAGACTTATGAGATATGATGAAATATTTAATTTATGCATTTTTATGGAACCCTTAATGTTATTTGGGGGAAAAAATGTGAGTAGCCATTTTATTTAAAATATTGATCAAAGTTTAGAAACGAAATTTAATCAAAATCTTTTAAAGTTATTTTGATCAAATATACCTTTTTTCTTTTTGCCTATAAGGAAACTACCCTTTATTTTAGGGTTGGATATCAAATTTTGAAAAAACCTCTGGGTAAACGTATGAAAATCCCAAATACCAAGTTATAGCCCAATCGGTAGAATAGTTTAGACTCTAGACTGAGGTACAGACTGACAGACAGATGAACAGGCAGACAACATTACGAAAACCACTTTTTCGGAATAGGGGGATGAAACGTCGACATTCATCAAAATCTCGAGTTAGATTTATTTGATGACACAATACTTTCTCTACATGTATGGTAACAAGAAAGTAAAAAATATAGAGCACGCACTAGAATGATTTCCCTAGCTACTTATTTAAAGTTTAAAATTATTTGGTTAGTTAACTTTAAAATGAACTTCCCAATAGTTATAAGGTCAAACACTTTCATCTTGATATAATTGATTTTAAATAATTTTTCCGAGGTCACATCTTGTTATTTCACTGGGTCAACCTGAAAAGGTTCACTTATATACTCTTCTTGGGTTTGTAATTACACACAGTAGAGGTCACAGAGTTCAAGTCATAGAGATTTCAATGGACAAGTCAACTTTGCCTATAGGGAACCACCATGGACCAAGATATTTGAAACTGAATGTACTGACAGATTTTAAATTGTATTCTATGTATCGATAATTTGTTTTAAATAAATGGTATGGAACTCTTCACGGACTTTCTTGCTCTATTGTTTAAAAACGTAACAATTTACTCCAAACTCGTAATATATGGGAAACTTAATATAATACACTAGCAAACCCAAGCATAAATTGCGCTATATTTATGTAAAACATTTTTGACTCCTAGTTCAATATTATGTAATAATTTTATTTTTAAAGATATAATGTTCTCACATATATATATATAGGCTTTATAGACCAATAAAAAAGACCGATATTGGGTCTAATTGCGTATGGTTTAATAAAAATATGTTTCAATTAAAAGATTTGTATTTTAAATCGAGCTATATAGTTTTATTATAATTAATTTCATATTCAAAGAGTTAAGTAGAAATGATAAAATATGAGAATTTATGCATCAGACTGGAATACTTAAAGTCATTTTGACAAAAAGTTGAGAGTAAACATTTTGTTTCTTATAATTATAGATGTTTAGAAATGAAATTTAATAACATTCGTTAGAGCTAATTTTGACAAAATCAATTTTTTTCGCCCTTCAATAAATTACCCTTTATTTTAGGGTTGAATATCTAATTCCAAAAACACCTCGGGGCAACCCTATTAAAACTCTAGATACCAAGTATTAGCCACTTGGTAAAATATTTTAGGCTCTACTATTAAGTACAGATAGACAAACAATCAAATGGACAGACAGATGGAAAGAGAGAGACAGGCAAAAATTCTAAAATCAATATTTCGGATTCGGGGGTTCATGAAAAGTCGAAATTTATCAAAACTTCAATTCTGATTTTTTTTGACGATCACAATAACTACTCTGCCTGTAAGGAAGCGAGAAAGTAAAAGTGCGCTTGTAAGATTTTCATAGATCTTTCCAACTGGAAACCACACCTATAATAAATCATGAATACATATTTTATAGATTGATTAGAAATATAAGATTTCACAACTAAAACTATTTGTCTCTTGTATGATCTTGTTGCAACGCCCATGTACTGTACGTATGTACCCCCACTTTATGTACAGTACAAAGTTATGTTACGATATGAGTGTTTCAAATATATCCAAAATAATATTTTAAATATTATTGGTGTTCGGTTCTTTTTTTTTCTTTCGCAATCAAAGCTGACAATGTGTCGACACGTTAATTAACATGCACCCGTCCTCAGCTAACCTCTAGTCGATTACACGATTAGTCCTTTGATGGGCCACAAGGGGGAAGATAGCTGGAAAGTTAATTATCAAAAAAATAAATTAAAAGAACGAAGAAATCTATATACTCTCGGATATTGGCGCGTTTAAGACACAAGGAGTGCTCCCTCTGAGTACAGTTCAAAGGATCTATTAAGTGAAAGCTTTTATATGACAGTGACATAATATAATTTGTGTCCGACAGTTTAGTCTACTGTAACATGGCCAGATATACAGTGACATAATATAATTTATGTGTCCGACGGTTTAGTCTACTGTAACATGCCAGATATACAGTGACATAATATAATTTATGTGTCCAGCGATTTAGTTTACTGTAACATGGCCAGATATACAGTGACATAATATAATTTATGTGTCCGACGGTTTAGTCTACTGTAACATGGCCAGATATACAG
>CABEEJ010005588.1:23176-48431 GCA_901482245.1 Timema douglasi | reverse complement strand
CCTACTAGCAATAGACTATAGCATAGAAATTATGTGGTCACCCTACTAGCAATAGACTATAGCATAGAAATTATGTGGTCATCCTACTAGCAATATAATATAGCATAGAAATTATGTGGTCATCCTACTAGCAATAGACTATAGCATAGAAATTATGTGGTCACCCTACTAGCAATAGACTATAGCATAGAAATTATGTGGTCACCCTACTAGCAATAGATTATAGCATATAAATTATATCTCCTAAATTAATTGTAGGGTCTGTGACTACTCTCTACAGGATTCTAAATGAATCAATAACACAAGTTAATTTGAAAATGCGTCTGTAGGCGTAGTGCAAACATTTTATCTAGAGGAGTAACCTTTCAAGGTCATTACGTAACTTATATTTGTAATATTGTTACATATTGAAGGTTAGCAAGGATCACTGCTTTTCAAGGTCATTATGCAATAGTTTACAATTTTTTTTAAACTTTAAATGCGAAATAAATAAATTGGAAACAGTAACTTAAAGCAATTTCAGTTGAGTATAATAAATAAGTCTGCTAAATAAAAGTTTTGTTATGATATTACTAAGTTTAATTAACATTATTGAGGTTATTATTCAGACAGTCGAATGGCTATCACCATTTCTGAAAGTTGCAAGTACTGAGCAGTCTGTGAATATGTCGAGTATGGTAGTGATGGATGTTGTCACGCCTGTAGGAGTACAGCTTTCAGCCAAGTATAAGAAGTAAGTATTAAACTAAACTGTTTACATTTTTAGTGGGTTGGTTCAGAACGTTTGGGATAAGAAATTTTAGTGCACAGCTTGCTTTAACCTCCTAAAAAGACTAGAGGCTAGATTTTCTAACCCACATGGGTTTTAATAGAAATGGGCGATATATCACTGACTGTGATTTTTTCACCGATACCATTTGATCACTGATTTTACAAGTCGCAAGATTACAGACCATTGGGTGAGCACTCTTGTAGGATTAGCCGGCTAGCTGATCCCCTAAACTAGTTTGGAGCACTACCGCTAGGAGTAGCTTGCAATGACGTTACAGAGGAATACGCATGCGTGGACGTAAAGTCCATATGTAAAAGTCACCATCACTCTTTTGCTAGCAATTTGTCGTTTATTTTAAAGAATGAGTTTAGCTAGATTTTATAGTTTTTAACGTGGTTTACTTATATAAGATCAAGTTAACGCAAAATATAATGTGACGTTTGACTGGGGTAAATGTATGTTTTCCACATAAGTAGTACTCTCTAAACAAATACGACAGCAATTTTATTGTTTAAAATAGTGGTTACGATGGCTCAATAGGAATTATCTTTATATAGAATTATCTATTGCTGTACTTTTATTTTATTTTGTACTATAACATAGACAGTTTAGTTTTTATTAAATACTATTTTTCAAACCAGATGCAATAATCTATATTTTCAACATAATAGAAAGATTTCGTTTCTCTAAAAATTTACCAATGCTAATAACATTCTTATTCACATTTGATTAAAAAATAAGTTTTTATAAATAGGTCCAAATGATAAAGGTTTGTGCAACCAATATTTTTCTTAACTATATATCATTAAACTCTAAAATTAACGCAACAAATTTAAGTGAATAATTTAAGGAAAGAGAAAATTTAAATTATGAAAAATCACGTTTTTTCAAAAGAACATAATGTATTTAAAAATATAAAACAAGTTTAGGCCTAAGCAATAGTTAAAATATATTATATATATAAAAATTGGCATAAATAAAGCAATAACACACTGAATATTTGTTTGACTAACGATAGAATAGTGGAGTGGTGCCCAACCTAGGGGTAGAGATCCTTTATGTATTTGACACCATTCCAAGACTCTGCGTCCCTTGGAACAAGTTTGATAAAACACAACAAACATGTGTGTCATGTCATGTTTGGGAGGAAGAGTTTTCAATGTTTGTTGAGGTAAATGAGTTGTTTTTACTTTTTAAGGGATGATAATGATTTTTGGGAACGTTCAAAATTCATTTGGAAATATAAATGGTTATAATAATGTTCTTTAGGCCCCTTTTGGTTGTAGACTCCGATAGTTGCTTGCATATGTAACTCACTGTAGCGTATAGTCTGAACAGGTATTTTGACGCGCAGGCGTGTTTGGTTTATCTTTGGCGAAGTCAGGATTACAATTCTAGCCTGATAAACTAATTACAATTTATCTTAAACAGTTCCCCTACTCCTTACCACCATGCAAACAAGGGTGCATTCTCTCTAAATTATACCAACCCCACCAGTGTAACTAAATGCGAATATCTCGGATGGGTAAAAGATACAGTGAAATATATTATTTAAACACTTGTCAAGTGGTTTTTAGCATGCTTTAATTTGACTCAGAATTTTAGGGAGGAGTATCATTTATTTCATCACTATGGGAAGACTTACATGCAGATAGGAGGATAACATTGGAATAAACCTGAAAGAAATTAAGGTGGACTGGATAAAACTACCTCAAAATAGGCATAGGGTGTAATGAAGGTGACTGGAAAGAACTAACTCAAGTTAGAGATAGGTGGCGTACTTTTATAAATACGACTAGGGACTTTCGAGCTCCTAGTGCCATAGAGTAATTAGGTATGGCATCAAAAAAGCTTAGTAAATTTTTTTGAATGCAATTCTATTTTTTGACATTGAAGTAAAAAGATGAGTAACAAACATGAGAGTGATGTTAATGTTAATTGAATTGGTACCAACGGTACAATGGACCAGATTACAACAGCTGATAGTCTGACATAGAATTGTTAGTTTGAATTTGATGTTTCTGTAGGCTTGGCCAAAACAGATTTAGAAATTTGTGTTACACATTTATTAACTTTTTGTTTATTATATATTAAGTCAAGTAGCTAATCAAAATAATCTTCAAATAGTCGGGTATGGCAGAGTTTTTGGGAGAACAATATTCATAGGTTCATCCTATTTGTTTGTGCAAAATAAGTTTTAGGAGAATAATCCGAACTGAGGGTGGAATTCTATAATTTTTTATTTAATATTATGAAAGGTTTAATATTTTAGAACATCTAAACACACAACAAACCAAACAAATTTCCATTGATGAAAAATATGTATTGTAAAATAATTATATATGGTTTTTAACTAAACCCACCTAACTCCCTCGAAAACATTCGGCCGTATCATGTAAAAATTTGCTGAACGCTTCAATTTTATGTCCAATCACGTAAATTTATCATTGTGTTCGGAACAACCCTAATTATTGTACATGAATACAGATTATTTTATTATGTTGATTAAAAATAAACTCTTTTATAGAAAAACCACCTAAAGTAACCTGTCCCATATTTCATTTAAAACTGGAAGTTGTCTCAATTGTGTCGGAGATATTAACATTCTTAAATCGTAATAAGTTATCTTTATAAGTTGCAAGCTCAACAATCCTTAGGTCCACCACGTAATATTTTAAAAGACAAAGTCATAGCGTAATCGGTTACGCCAAGACTAGCTCTGTTCGGGTTAAACTGAGAGAGCGTACAATTAAAATAACATTACGACTTTATTATTTGACCATTCCAATACCAGGTATCAATTTTCACTTGTTTCTTATTCGGAATCGAAATACCGGTATACATACAACTACTACAATGATTTTAAGTGTTAGTTGATATCATTGTTGAAATCCTATTTTAAATTCAAGTGCAATTATTTATGTTAACGATGAATACAGCTTGTCAAATAAACTAGGTACACTATTTTTACTATCAAGCTCATTATCTATCAATAGTAGAATTACCGTACCTTAAACTCTATTTTAAATATTTTAACTAATATAACTTCTGGTAAACTATTGTATTCTATAATGTATAAATATTGACGGATATTAACTGAGGGGGTCCAGGATTTATTCGAGTCTGAGAGAATTAATTCGTTTAACCATTTCAATTAAATACATGACTAGTGGTAGCAAATAATAATAACTATTCATTCCCACGGGAAAGTAAAACTGTTAATTAGATTCAACATTTAATTTCAGGAGCTTTGCTTATTTCACAGTAAACGAACGTCTCCCGGCAATATTGTTGAAGTGTGCAGAGGATTTGAAATCCAATATTGATGAAATCGCACAATTTCACTCAAAGGTATGATCATTTTATTTTAAACTTATTTTTCTACTTTATTAAAATAGATCTATAATGAATCTAAATACGGAAATCTTGTTGACAGGTTTTCTAACAATGTTGATCGCTATATTATGTTGAATTACTATTTTAAGACCTCAATTTACTACTATATTTCCATTTGAAAGTGTGGTGATGAGCTGGCCACCTTTTAGGTCAAACAGTATTAGGACAACCATTAAGAAGCTAGTCCTAACAACATCAGACTGCCCAGAGCTCTCTTATTGGTTGGTTTAACACTAAAGGCAAGGACCCCTATTCCCGAGATCTCTTGTTTTGAACTCGATTCTAGCCTTCTCGAACGCTTCAAAAAAGTCGAGGAAACGTTTTTGTATTCCTGAACTAAAATCGTTCGTATTCGAGATGAGTGGTCGATAGAACAACCATTCGAGTTCGAATTAAGTCGTATACATTAATTTCTTATACAACGAATTAGTTTCCGGTGAGATCAACCAATCCCAGCACAGGATAAACGTTAGATATTTTCCAATGTGGTCGATATTTATCTCTTAGATACATAATCAATTTTCTTACTATTGTAAATATATTTATTAGAATACTTTTATTATGTCAAAAAGAAATGTTACTTCTGAGCAAAAACGTATTCATCTGGAATTTATAAAAGATCTTAAAAGCGATAAACTATTTTTTTGTTTTATTACAAAACTAGAGTATTATTATTATCAAGAAAAATAATAAGCATAACAAACCTTTGTAAAAACAAATAATGCAGACGTACGAGATTATCCCTCCATCACTTTCTGTAATGTTTCAATTAAATAACCTGCACTACGTTTATTCAAGCTAAATAGCTTGACAAATGCTTAATCACTAATGGAAAATTCACTATCCCTATCGTTAAAGATTCGAAATGTCCTATTTAGCTCAAGTTTACGTTCTTCTAATTCTTGGATTGCAAACAAATGTAATATATGTGCCATCTTTATTCACCAATACTGCTAAACCCTTCGGAAGTTTATATTTCGAGTTGGGTAGACCCCTTCGAGAACTATCGATAGAGATCAGTTCGAATTGTTTGTGTTTCGAAAGTGAATACGGGTCAAGGGGTCCAAGAAGTAGGGGGTAGGTCATATATAAGGAGCTAGAGCAGCTTCTGCCTTACTCTGGCTCTGACTATTACTATTTCTAATTAAAAGTAGTTAATAGTTTTTCTTTGTGCTACTATTCTCTTCACCCTGCATACATTCCTTTGCGTTTGCAGCTTATAGGCACTTTCCTATTACTGTATTTAGTTCCTTGTGACAGTGTCAAAGACCAAAGTACAGCCACAACCAAATACTATACAATGAACGCATTGGTGACATAAGTACCTCACCAGTAATAGAAATACTTTGCTTACGATTAATAATAAAATAAAGAACAAACTTTTCCCTCTATGTTTAAAAGATTCTAAATAATTGACCCTTTAATATTTCCTGGACATTAAATAAAAAAAGCTTACAATCCTATTTATATAATGGCTTAGTGTTAAAATACTTTTGATTTTAATATATAAATCAATTATCTGCCTCTTTAAAGATTTACTTAGAATCAAACACACCATTACTACTCGATAAACGACGACGTAAGTTTGTTGTATAATGATATTTTGTGTTATAAGAATGTAAAATTATTTCAATGAATAAAATTACAGTACGATCTGGATATTACGGCCGGGCAATGTTTTATTAAATACATAAAAAGTATATACTTATCTACTTAATCAATTTGAGTCAACGTTAAAAGAATTATATCTCAACCCGTTCGGCTATTTTCGTTTAGTTAATAAGGAAGGTAAAATTTAAAGGAAATGAAAAAGAACTATCTACGTAGTATAAATCATAATGCAGCAAAGTAATCGAATAATTTTGTAATTTTCATTCGAATTATTTTTTGCTTATATTCGATTGTAAACCTGTATATAGATGGCCTGGAAACATTCATAATCATAAGGTTGATTTTCCCCGGCACTAGGCCAGCTAGGTACTGTTTTCATTCGAATGCTTTTGAAAGATTCAAATGAATCGATTATTCAGAATAATCGAATGAATCGATTCTATTCATCCGATTATACCCATCAATAGCTCTGACTCTAGGGCCCGTATGCAAGGACGATGCTGAGCACGGCCAAAGTATAGGTTGAGCACTAGCAGAGCATGAGGCCTGTCGTGAAAACAGGTGTCTCGGTCATCTATGTTCGCAGCGCCATGTTGTGAAAATATCCTCTGAGTACGGGCAAAGTATAGCCCGAGCAAGCCCGGGACCAGACCTTGGCGAGACTCAAGACATTGCGTCATAGATCGTACTAGCACGAGGCTCATACTCTGGCTGTGCTCAGCATCGTCCTCGCATACGGGCCTAGTTCTCCGCGTCGCTTGATTATACAAGTACAATTTGTATCAGTGCAATGTAAATTTTTCAGTTATAAAAGTGTGATTTCAACTCAATAAATAGTGCACTTATGTTGAACTCAACTAGCCTGGGAACTTATTTAATCCGTTCCCTACAAAACTCTAGTGGATGAGGTATAGCATAATCACAATTATCACCTGGCAGTGTGCTAACTGCGCAGTACAATAATCAGTAATCAGGGCTCCAAGATGGATGAAATGGCATGTTAAGCGAAACGTCATAATTGACACCCCATCGAAGTACCTATATCGCGAGAAAATTTCGGTAACGCTATAATTGACTCCCTAGGCGTAATAACGGTATCACCATAAGTTTTTTTACTATAAGTTTTTATATATATATATATCAGTGTCTAAACGTATGATAGTTTAATCTCCAACAGCTCTCTGTATACATTTTATTATAAAATTTAGAACTACATCCAGTCTTGAATAACTGTAGTTACATTTTATTTAGTACTATACACATTATCCATGCACAAATTACAATAATAGTTTCGATTTATCAAAAGGATTGATACAAATTAGTTGATTGTTCTAATGTATTATTTCATTAATATATAATTAATGTTGATTGTGTTTTAGGATGCGAAGAAAGACGTGGAAATAGCAATTAAATCCGTGCTGGAGTTAAAGGATGAAATTAAGTCTAACAAACCTTTAAGTCAGTTTACATCAAACGGATCTGACGTTTCGTTATGGAACCAATTTTTAGAAAGTCAAGCGCAGAAAGAAGGCCAATCTTTGAAATGGTTCGACACTGTTTGGCTCTATGTCGAATGTTACATGTATCGTAGAATACGGCAAATATTTGAACTCAGGTAAATTTCTTTTTATCCAACTTTGCTCCATTTATTTGGCTTAGATTTTAAAACACTCATACTGATATATTTATTATTGTTATTATTATTATTATTGTTTTATTTTAAATCCATTTACAGGTCACCTAGTTCAGAAATTGTTATTAGTGTTTTTTCCACATTTTTGGAAGGTTCTAACAAATGTGTTTTTTTAACTTGTTTGACCTTTTTTTTTTTTTCAGTAGTACATTAAAATCGTATGACCACTACCAGAAAACAAAAGAATCCAGCCTCCTTGCATCACTGGATGCTTGCGCTACGTTGTCAAACTATCTCATCCCGCAGTTGAAGAGTACCGCAGCTTCAGAGGAAGAGATAAAGCAACAGCTGATAAAACTTCTCAAGGTATTTAAAACGTGTTCTTAAAAACAAGTTGGGTAGAAAAATCCACAAAAAGGAGGTTGTAAAATTCTTTAGGTCTGCTGTATAAAGAGGAGAAAACAAAAATAAATTGCAACTATAAGTAGGATCAAATTACATTGGTAAACATAAGATAAATTAAAATATATAAAGTTGAGGAGCTGAACTTCATATGATAATTAAAAGAAAAGAGGAAATGTTTGGTGTATACGGTATGTCAAAAATTAATGCACTTTAAAACTTTATCTGAACTAAAAACATACAAATGGATTTATAAAATAAAAAAGTTGATATTTATTTGAAATAAATTACATAATCATAAGTTAGCCCTATATAAAAATAAACTTTTTACGTATGTTTATACAGTAGCAAGCTAGCCATATTAAAAATTAAAATAGATCAAATGCGCAAGATCAGCATCCACATAAATATACCTAACAAAAATAGTCTATATTTTTTTCAATGGAAAATAACAAAATTTCAGTATATTAAAAATTAAATAGTTATATGAACTTTATTCGTCACAATTTGTTTGGTAACAAAATGATTCTATATTATTTTTCAGATTTTACTTAATCTTATCTATCTACTTAATCTTATATTATCTTATCTAACTTATTAATTTCCCCCCCCCTTAAAGCTATTTCCCTCTTGGATTAAAATATTCATTTTTGTAGCATCAAGTTTGGGCTATACACTTCACCTATAATCACTTTAAAACTAATTCCTAAGAAAGGCGGTGAAAACTATCCACCTATACTATTTTCTAATATAATTTCTTCAAAGCACGGGACATTTTATCGAATAAGTTGTGTATTCGCAGACTTTAAAATAAATTTAATTCACAATCTCATTACTCGTATATTCACTAGAAACACAAAAGAAAACTTGCACGTAAACATTTGTGGGGTTTAAATAAAAAATAATTATAATGTTTTTTTTCTTTCTTTTTTTACAGTTAAATTTATGGGGTAATAGGTTTGACATGTCAATTTCTCTTGGAAGTACTAGTGCAGCTACCAGTGATCCATTGACTCTGGTCAACCAACTAGAACATTTCATCTTAGCAGATGATTCTTTAAAAATATGGTCTAAATTATTGAACATAAGGAACAAGAACTCCACTATTGGTATGTTATTTATCATAATGCGGTATTTACTCATTCAACTTACAATACAAATGTACAAGCATGTGAAGTTCAAATATAAGCCTAATTGTTTCCGCTTATTTGTTAAATTATGTTAATTATATAGTCGCACAGTTACTACTCTTATTAAATGTTATCATTGTTGACTGCAAAATAAAATTGCATTTTCTAAACTGCCCTTCCAAACTAGTTTTTACAATACTTTTAGTTTAACTTGAAATATAGCAGGCTTCCATTTTTTTTTGTTCAACTTCGGTGTAAAAATAAATACTCAGCATATGTGTAACCATTGAAGGTATGATTACTACCTCTCATAACTCTTCTTTGTTCCAATGCGGTGTGTTTTATAAGGTAGTGTCATATTGTAATAGATCATGCTAAGATTAATTCCGTTTAGGGTAAATGAAGTATCCATAGAATATTATCGTAGAATGGTAATCCTACTATAATTGTGCATCTTATTTCAGATTTTGTGTGCGACAACGCAGGGTACGAGTTATTTACCGATCTATGCCTGGCGGATTTTCTGGTGACGTTTGGCTTTGCGAGCAGAATTCGTTTCCATGTCAAAGTGTTACCCTGGTTTGTTTCTGATGCCATGGTGCACGATGTAACATGGACAGTAGACACTTTGAAGAACGCGGGTTCTCATTCTGCCCGTCTACCCGAGCTGGGCTCGAGATGGCAAAACCATATCGATTCCGATGCTTGGGAACTGATTCCATCAGATTTTTGGACTCTTCCTTATGAATATTGGGCCATGAAGGAGGTTGATCCGAAATTGTATAGTAAGTTATGTGAAGCTGCAATGATTTTATTCAAAGGCGACCTCAATTACCGAAAACTCATGGGCGAAGTTAATTGGTTGGCTACGGAAAGTTTCCACAACGCTTTACAAGGTTTCCATCCATCCAACATCGCAGCTCTTCGCACGATCAAGGCAGATGTTGTGAGTGGTCTGAAACCCGGCCTGGCTGAAGCTGCAGCTGCAAGAGATCCACAATGGAATTTTGCCGGAGATTATGGTCTAATCCAATATGATGGAAAGTAAACTGGAACCGTGCAACATTTTGTGTGTGTTTAACACTAACATAAATTAGATTTTAAACAGTAAAATTGTAATATTTTAATTAAATTGTTGATTTATTGTTAAATGTTTATATTTCCCTCTTTTAAAATATAGCAACCTTTTCAAACAAACTTAAGACTAAGCGATACAATTTAGTTATTTTAATAATAAAACAGTATTTATATCCTACAAATTAGCATAGACTAGAGCAGTATACAAAATAATTATATGGCGAACTAGATCATTTCAGAATAGAATACCATTGTTATTATGCTTACAATAGAAAATTCTGAGTTATTTGAGAATTCTTTTTATTGGCTTTATAATGCCATTTCAAACCAGACTATTCCAAATTCAAATCTCTTAGAATCCTATTACAAGCCATACCATTCCAGAGTAAAATACCAGAGAATTCCTATGCAATCTAAATAATTAAAAAAACCCCCCAAACAAACAGATCATCTCAGAGTAAACACACAATCCCACAGTAAACCAAACCCCAGAAAGAACCAGATTTACAAGGGTGTTTTCGTAACCGAAGGAAAACCAGAGTAAAATCTAAAGCTTGGTTTTGGATGTATTTCTACTTTGGTTTTCTCTTAGTACTTTTACCAACGATACGTGTGGGATAGTTAATTTATTTAAATGTTAATACTCTAAACGTATATGGTAATTGTACAAAATTCAATGGACTGAGACAGACCGTGGATAATAAAGTCTCAAAGCCTAAAAAGAAGCCTTATTTGGATCCACAGGGATATTACTATCGTAAAAATGAGAATAAATATCAACACGTGATCTTCTTCTACCAGTGTACTATTCTAGGAACTTTCCTTGTTTTCTTTTATGTTGTATGGTGAAAATAATTTGGCCCAGGCCGTAAAGGTTACACAGCATTTGAATGTTTAGTTTTAGGTCTGAGGGGTTTCTATTAAGATAACATATTTTAGTAAATACCCACTTTCATTTTCCCTTATGAAATAATGTGCATTGTTTTATTCTACGCCTTGAAACCAAGTATTTAAACATAAATTATCTTCAAAATTGACTTCACCTTCAATCTTTGTCACACGTGTTTTATTTTTAAATTGTAAGTTGAAGATTCTTTGAGGCTGGGTTTAGATTCATATGTAATGCATAGCTTATAACGAATATGACATAAATCATGTTGCATGTAAATTTGAAACAAATTATTTCAATGTTAGTGTTCACCACCTAAGTATAAAATTGTAATGTTCACGGTGGTGAGCTCTTATTCGGTTTCAAGTGCATGGATAAGGTACGTCCTATTTTCATTAATCTGTTTCTGTGTTAAATACTGTTAGTGTTTTTCCTCACATACTTTATCCAAGGATGAGACTGCAGTTTTGAATGTTATCTTTTCTATTTCCTATTTTAAATTCAGGTTTTATATTTATCAATGACATTGTTTTAACTATGCATTTTTCATTTTAGCATATTTAAGCCCTTCAGGCACTTTAAAAGTTAATATATTTTATTTTAAATTTGCTTAGTGGGTGAGTTGGACAGCGAACAAAGCAAACGACTAAGGTCACCAGTTTGGTTTCGTTCAAAGAAATCTCTGGTTTTTTTCGGGATCAAATGACAACACTGTCCAACCAATCATAAGGCTGAGATTTAAACGATATTCTTACGATAGGTTCAAATTACCATTTCATATATGAGTGGTCTCTGACGTAAGCGGAGAAGCGTAAAGTGAGTTTCTCGGAGAGACACTCGACCTACAGACGCGCCATGTCCATATAGACGGTAAGACGGTGATATTGCGAATGTAAAATGTAACAAAGATTTGGCAACATATAATATTATACGTATCTATGTCAAATATTTATGACGTTTTACAAGAATAAAATTTAAATACATAAAACAATCCAAGTGCACACATTTATTAAAGAAAGGGTTTCATTATCGACGGTATAAGGTATTGAAAAACGACATTAATAATATCCATGATAGCTCGTTGTGGAACATGAACCACGGGGATCATCGTAGTAGCTTTGTCGTCATAGATTGAGCTTAAGCCGGGATACCCACGAGATGACACCCACGTCTCTCAACCGAGAGGCTGATACAACAGGATCATCGCAATTGGCTCACTAACTGAGGGGAAGAGAGGGAGATGTTGCATTGTATTGGAAAATTGAACATCGGCGAGACAGAGACCACCCACTAAATTTACATAATGGAATATACTTTTATCCAATTCTAAGTTTAAAGAAGTAATGTGATCTTTCATGTTCATTTCAAAATTTGTGTTGAATGTTTCAGTCTAAAGACCAAATGAATGCATGCTGATTATATTCCTTCTTTGATTTTTTTTCAAGTATATTATTGTAGCTTTAATACAGCTTTATGTTACATAATATTTCAATGTTTTAAAAGTATACTTCCTTTAATTTCAAACGTCTTGGATCAATTCATTTTTATAAACTATATTAAATTACATTAGATCTCTTATCAGAGATAAATTTACTTAGTTTCACTGGTAGTCAATGTGAGAACATAGATCCAAATTACAATTACAAGACAAATGATTTAAAGCGTTTTCTCTTTCATTCTCCCATTTTTCTTATAGGCTATGTATGACCCACCTAGGTGGCGTAGTTAGCTAACGCGTGAGTTTTGTGTTAAGCTAGACTGCCGAGGACGGGGAGATTGAGGTTCAAATCTCACCGGGTGAACCTGGGGTGGTTTTTCCTAAGTGGTTTTCCACTCTCCCTCCACGTAAATGTAAGTTCACTCCCTCTATATTCAACCTTTCCCATTTCTAAACCATAGGTTTAATTAATACTTAAGCTTGTACCCCGAACGCGTAGTAAAATGCGGTGCTAAGTATAAGTATAGGCTATGTTTGAATATTTCATAAAGTTCATTGGAATATTTACAATCCTTTCTAGCAGACACATTAGTCTACCCCTGTTGCTGATACATTGATTAATGTTGCTAGTATAAATCATATAGAGCCATGCACGTAAGTTTTTACAAGATATAATATAAATAAAATGTAGGCTACTACACAATAATTGAAAGCAAAAAAAGTGTATGCTGAAATATATGTATTACTTTAGAGTTCTTTTCCATCAAAAAATCCTACCTATAGGCACCTGTCCTAGTAAAAATGTTAATCTTACAAACATTCTTTAAATAAAATAATATTCCTTTTACAAGATAACCTTTTAAGATTAAATGTTTGGTTATTTTAGGAGAACAATAAATATTACTTTCCATGCAATAAAATACCAGGCGTTTGAAATAATTTAAAATTGTCCTTCAGAAAAATGTTAATAGAACAAGCTATGGTCTTCTATGATGAGGATAGTTTCGATACATTTAGATAAAATACAGAATTGTTTTTGGTTTGATCTTACCAACGCTGAAATGTTCTCATCGAAATTTTGTAAACCATAGCATTATACCTAAAAATACAAACATTTAAGTGTTCTTAATGTAGCTGGTCTCTGGTTCATTTCCAGACTCTGGTCTTCTTTTACGCATTCGTTAAATCCACGCCCACAAAATTTTAATTTATTAAATTTCAGTTTTCTTGTTGAAGCTGTAGCTTGTCTTTCTTCCATATTTAGTCAACAAAACTAAATAACCATTTCAACTTCAAAAAGTTCCAAACTTCAGCTATCCTAGCATAGATTTCATATTGTTATTATTCTTTGATAAATATCAAAACACCAAGAAAATATTATTAAAATTGAAAATAAAGTTCCAACTTAAAGTCATTCTTTCAATACTCTTAAATTAAAATGTACCACCATTTGGCTGGTTTCACGATTAGTACTTAATATAACCACAGCTAGCGCCAAGAACAATGTTGATACCAGATACATAGGAGATATTATATTTCTTTCCGTAGCTAAGGTATAATCTTGGGATGGGCACTCTTATAGGACTAGCCGATCCCATTAACTAGTTTATGGCACTATCGCTAGGAGAAGCGGCAATGACGTTACAGAAGAATGCGCATTCGTGGACGTTAAGTCCATAAAAAAAAGGAAGTGTGAAGGCTATGTAAAATTCGCCATTGATATTTTGTTATTTATTTTAAAGAAGGAGCTTAACTCAATTTTACAACGTGATTTATTTATAAAATAATGGATTTAGTCACATTTGATATAAGAAATATTAATTAACATTCTGCAATAAAAAATGCGTTACCCTCTGAATAGTTTAGTTCGCGACACTAGCGTCGAGAGCGCTAGCGATGTGGTTTTACTTGCCAACATTAGCGATGCGTTTCTTTACATCCATTTTCTTTGGATGCAAGTATAACCGAGTAAAAAACATTTGTTCGGGAATACCTTGACATTTTACAAATTCTCAATAAAAAACACATGGTCCTTGTATTGTGAATTAATTAATTATCCCAGCTGAAACAAGAGCGAAATTACATGTGTTTAAGAATAAATTAATGTAGTAATCAATCAATTGTTTTTAAAGTACAAGGTTAGGTTAACGCACCCCCGACAAGGAATGCTATTCAATACTCAAGGAATACTGGACACTGTCACTCCATCCAATGCATTTCTTTCTGCAAAGTTCAAGAGGTAGTTTTCCAATAAAATAAAATTAAATATATTTTAAAATACTGGGGGTCGAGATTGTGAGCTTTCTCCAATTCCACACTGCATTATACTTTCCCCGTGGTGTTAATTTTACTCTAAACCCCTCGTTGAACTAATTGAGACTATACCTAGCCTCCACGTCCACTACATCTCTGCAGACAGATAGAATGTTATCTTGTACATTTGATAGTGAACAGAAGTAGACCTAACGTTCTATGCCCATAAATTACCCAATATTTTAATTGATCCGGAACTTGGTTGTGAAATGTACACACTCCTCTGTCGGTGGGACAGGGAGGGCAACATTCATTTGATCGAAACCCTGTCCAGTGAGTTGTGTCTATAGATGCCATTCCCTCATTTTGGAATGTGCCCATTGTTATCCGTGGTGGTTCAACCCCGTCTGTCCTACTGTCTGTTTCAGAAGCTTTGCGTATGTCACGGTGAAAGATCGGCTGCCTGTTATAATAACTCGAGTTGTGGACCACTTGGCAAGAGACAAGGACAAGATCATCAAGGAATACGGAGAGGTAGGTCCGTCGTCGAGTGTGCCACTGAGGGGACATTTGTTTAAACTGGATGTTCGTGTCGACAGGCTAGTAAGCTTTCAACAGATTAATTCAGATGAGCCACGAGTCCGTGATAGTCACTTCTAGGGGCATTTGTTGGGGCCTTAGGTTAAATGTTTGTTTACTTAAACAATGTTCAAAGTAACGTATTTCAAACTATGAGGGTGGAAATCATTTTAGGACGCGAGGGAGGAGCTCAAGACGGTCATCGGGCAGTTGTCGGAACTGAAGAACGAGCTGCAGACCAACAAGCCTTTGGTCGAGTTGAAGTCCCGGAGGCGCGACGCTTACCAGTGGAACACTTTCTTGGAGGACCAGAGGAAGGCGGGCCATCAAGAACTGCGATGGTTCGGTACCGTGTGGCTCTACGCCGAATGCTACATGTACCGCAGGATGTGGCAGACATTCGAGTTGACGTGAGTTGTCCCGTCACCATACTTTGCTTACTCTGATGACGGGTCGAATGGTCGAGGTTCGAGCCTTACCAGGACCGGTGTTTGTCGACCAAACGTTTCAATCACTTAATATTTCCAACGTATTTATTGGATTGAAAAATGACCCCTGGGCGCGGGAATCAGACCGAGAACCCTGGACCTTGCTGGCTGACGCTCTACCAAGCTTTGCTAGTCAAGTACAATATTAATTACACAAGCGTTGCATTCTCCATTAAATCAATTTGTCGAGAACAGAAGTTTCTGACATGGTTTTGTGGACTTGCTGGGATAAGGAAACATATTTTAATGTTTCCAACCCGCCTCTGTGGCGTAGTTTATCTAACGCGCTTGTCGTGTTGAGCTCGACTGCTGAGGGCGGGGAGATCGAGGTTCGAATCTCGGTCGGGTGAACTGGGGGTGGTTTTACCTAAATGGTTTTCCACTTTCCCTCCACGCAAATGCGGGTTCACTTCCTCTAAATTCAACCTTCCCAGTTCCTAATCCGTTAGAGTAATTAGTACTTAAAGCGTATAACCCGAATGGGTAGTAAGACGCGGTGCTAAATATTATATTGTATTAAAATGTTTCCCAGAGCTAATAGCGACCATTAATGTTGGCCAAACCACGCCATTGTTGCTACTGCTGTACGGTTATTCTACCCCCCCCCCCTCCCCCCAGGCAATCCCTGGCGCAGTTCGACTATTTCCGCAAGTTGAAGCGCAACTCGCTGATGTTCTCTCTGGATGGCTGCGTGACTGTGTGTGACCGACTTGTCATCGAACTCAACAGGCAGAAAGTTCCGCTCTCCGAGGTCAAGGAGATGTTTGGCCGAGTCTTGAAGGTGAGGGGAGGAGAGGGAAGTACTCTCTGTCCTGTTTCTACACTTTATTAAATATACAAATATTCTGGAATATTCCCTAGTAAATTAAAATCTTGGCCCTCTATACCTCCACGCAAATGCAGGTGCACTTCCTCTAAAATTATACTTTCATCCCTATTATATTAATATATGCGTAGAACCCGCACGGGTGCCAAGACGGGGGAAAACAAACGAACTGTGGTATGCACCTAAACTTTGAGATTTGAAAGAGTTAAGGGTCAAGTTCTACTGAAATTTGACCTTGGGAATGTGATTTGTTTACGAATTTAGCTGTCGCTGTGGGCCAACAAGTTTGACATGTCCATCTCCCTGGGAGTATCATCTGGGCCCGTCAGTGACCCTCTAGGTCTCGCTCTACATAACCAGGACTACTTGCTGGTCGACCAATCAGAGCTCATCTGGGACACGCTGACAGGAACTCCCAACACCAACCATTTACTAGGTGATCACAATTGGTTGTTTAGTTCACCTGGGACCTCCTGACGCTAGGGTTTGCTCATTACAAAGTTTATAAATTAGTCTTTTTACCAATTGAACTAGAGTTCAATTTTCATATCTATTATTATTATTATTATTAGCACCGCGTCTTACTACCCGTTCAGGTTATACGCACTTACGCTAATGTGTAATGGTAGGGTGATTGTGAGATGAAATGGAGGACCTACAGTTTAACGTGGAATCCGAACCACGGTGGAGGCCTGGCATTCCCCACATTCACAAGATGTCTTGTCAGAGGTGAAGGAAGGGTTTGGTAATCAGATAAATCTGTGCCGGGACCGAGGATTGAACCCCGGCCGCCAGCACAGAAGTCTGACACCTTCCTTACCCCTAGACCGCCAGGTCACCCCAATTTTCATATCAAGGGCCTCAAATTACGTTACTAGATCTACTTTGATCCAGAGCCATCACTTTTGATGGAATATACCGTCAAATCACAACTCACCATCAAACTAGGGATTGTTTTTATCGTTCTTCTCAAAACAAATTAACAAATAAAATGTTGTTTGTATTAAAAAGTCTCACATGGTTGTTTTTGTGTCTGCAGACTTTGTCTTGGACAATGCGGGCTTCGAACTGTTTGCAGATCTTTGTCTGGCCGACTTTCTCTGCACCTTCGGTCTGGTCAGCAAGATCCGCTTCCACGCAAAGACAATGCCGTGGTTCGTCTCGGATGCGATGCTCGGTGACGTCGAGTGGACCGTGAACACGCTGGGTGAAGTGGGCTCATACTCGCAGAGAGTACCAGAGCTTGCTTCACGGTGGCAAGGCTACATCAAGTCTGGGGTGTGGGAGTTGCTGGACTCAGACTTCTGGACTCTGCCTTACGTGTTCTCGGCAATGGAGAAGAGGGACCCTAACTTGTACGACCTTCTGAGGGAAAGTAGCCTCGTGCTGTTCAAAGGAGATCTGAACTATCGCAAGTTGACCGGGGAGACCAACTGGCCTCCGACGCACAGTTTCCACACGGCCCTCGAGGGGTTCCATCCCACCAATGTCGCTATTTTGAGAACCCTCAAGGCAGATACAGTGTGTGGGCTGGGCCCGGGCCAAGCGGAAATGGTCGAGAAGAAAGACACAGATTGGAATTTGACTGGTAAATATGGATTGATCCAATTTGATCCAGTCTTTTAAACGCCGGCCATTTGCATTAAAAGAGGTATTTCAATTTTCCTTAAACAGCAAACAAGTGTTAATACATTTCAACCTTAAGATCCACCCAATATACATTTCGACCTTAAGATTCACACAAGATACATTTCGACCTTAAGATCCACACAGGATACATATATGATGTATAGCTTATGTTTGTAAATACATTATTTGTCCTTGAACGTTTCACATGTCTCCAAGAAATGAATGAACATTTTTGTTTCACTTATGATATTAATGGTAAAAAATAAACTCCTTTTGAATTACTCTCTAATGCGGTTCACATTAAACACACTGATTAAGGGTTATTTTATGATAGAAGTGCATGTAGTGAACATAATGCAAGTTCGAACATCTCGTGACCAACGGCAGCGTGCCAACACAAGCTCTTATTCCATGACAGCTACCACACATCCAGATGTAAAATAAGTCATGGGCAGATTTTTTTCAAATGCAAAGCTGTTCAGGTTTTTTAACTATCGACATTTCTAAGAAAAGAAATATAAAATTAATGATAATATTTTAACTCACTTGCGCTGACTGCGCTAACCACCCTCTCCGCTGTCTGGGACGATTTCCCCACTGCACTCAGCGCCCATGAGAACTCCTCTTTCTATTGGCTAGATTGGCTTACAGCACCAATGGGAAGCTCACTTTTCTCCCATTGGACAAGGCCAGGCAGCAGTGGAGGGTATTTTACACGGTGGTTCCTCGGGAAGTGGTTACCCAACCCGGGTGTCCCACCTGTTTGAAAGAGCAATATTGTTTTAACTCCATCTCTTTCCACTGTAATCCTTTACCCACCGCGACTAACATTGCCAGGACTCCATCCTACCTCCCACCGCGACTAACATTGCCAGGACTCCATCCTATCTCCCACCGCGACTAACGTTGCCAGGACTCCATCCAACCTCCCACTGCGACTAACATTGCCAGGACTCCATCCTATCTTCCACCGCGACTAACGTTGCCAGGACTCCATCCTACCTCCCACCGCGACTAACATTGCCAGGACTCCATCCTACCTCCCACCGCGACTTAACATTGCCAGGACTCCATCCTATCTCCCACCGCGACTAACATTGCCAGGACTCCATCCTACCTCCCACCGCGACTAACGTTGCCAGGACTCCATCCAACCTCCCACCGCGACTAACGTTGCCAGGACTCCATCCTATCTCCCACCGCGACTCACGTTGCCAGGACTCCATCCTACCTCCCACCGCGACTCACGTTGCAGGGACTCTACCCTAACCCCCATCGCGACTCACGTTGCCGGGACTCCATCCTACCGCCCACCGCGACTCACGTTGCCAGGACTCTATCCTACCTCCCACCGCGACTCACGTTGCCGGGACTCATTCCTACCTCCCACCACGACTCACGTTTCCGGGACTCATTCCTACCTCTCACCGCGACTCACGGTGCCGGTACTCCATCCTACCACCCACCGCGACACCCGTGTTGCCAGGACTCCTTCCTTATACCTCTCCTCCCTTCCCATCTGTTTGTCCTTGTCACCAGCGATTCCACGGATGGTTTACACCCACCGCTCCGGCAAAGCCCACACGTGTCTGAACACAACGTCGCCATCGTCGTGATATCAACCAGTTACCCCCGAAGCCGTAGCGAGGGATAACATACTTAACATACTTCCAGCTCATGGCGGACTAATTTGTCACTGCTGTAAGAAGGTGTGGGTCTCACATCTCGCCAGCTGTCCTCGAGCATTTTATATGGCAACCGCTTCCCACGGATATTCGGTGTCGTACTAGCAGGGGTTGGCAAACAGTCGATCTCTCAGCACTTTCCAGTCGATCGCGTAGTATAACTATATCATCATTAAAAATACTGGTATCAAGTACTTTCAAATAATATTTGATTGCGACCAAAATTATCTTGATCGGTCATATTTATTGGTGATAATGACCAGTGACCAAATTTTTACGATATGTCATCTTTTTACTTTCTCTTGACACCTCGAAGAGAAAGTATTGTGATCATCAAAAAAATTCAAATTTAAGATTTTGATAAATGTTGACGTTTCATGACCCCATGAAACAAAAAAAGTAGTTTTCGTGATGCCGTCCGTCTGTCCATACCTTGGGCTAGAGCTGAAACTATTTTACCGAATGGGCTAAAACCTGGTATTTGGGGTGTTTATGAGGTCCCCCCAAGGGGTTTTTGGAATTAAAAGTCTAACACACACACACATACATAAGAAATAACAAGACGAACCAATTTGTTTCTTCATAAAATGTAGATAAGATGCTTCTTTATTCCAATAATATCCAAATGAATGACATTCCAATAATCCAATAACACGCTATTACCAAAGGAAAATGTTCACTCAGTTATTGAGGCTTTCTAGATAAGCCTACCTTCTATCCTAGATGAGTAAGGGGGAGGGGACCACCCTTGGTAAAATAGCCGGGATTCAAACTCCGACCATACCGTCATTGACAAACCAGACCTGTACGAGACTGCTGCTTTAACCCACGCGACCACCGATGCAGGTTGGATCAATGGTATAAGGACAAAATATTAGTAATAAACCAAGGTCAGGGTCAGGTTAGTTCGTTCCACAATAATCGCGGTAGATATTTTTGACGACACGACGTGGATGGATGTCATGACCATGGCGTAGGGGAGATGTGTGGTGAGTGGATGAGTGAGTGTCTGACTGGCAATAGCATGCGCATGTGGCGAGTTGATATATAAACAGCGGAATGTAAACATTTGACCTGTGGAAAGTTGATAGATATGGGTTATCAATTATTTATACACATTCAGACACGACATATGAATGAAATGTTTCAATAATTATTTTATTTTACTTTCCAAAAACCAACAGCTAAAACAGGCAGTGAAGTAAATACGAGCCAGGGGGAGCTTGAGCGCCCCCCCCCCCCCCCCCCCCCCNCCCCCCCCCCCCGGTATCCTCCCCCTACCTTAGTTTTGGGATGCCCTATGAACAATATTTAACATTTACAAGCCACCAGCTCTTATAAAATCAAGGCTGCCAACAATAATAATTACTATTTAAGAATCAATCAATATGATATGATAAATAATTATAAAAGTTGTCAAAGAAGGTTGAATTGAATACTTCAAAATTGAGTTGTTTCTAATGGATATTCTCATTTATTAATCTACAAAATCCTTCAAAAACAAAAATCTCAAATGGCCAATAAAACCACTCTCAACTATTCTGACCATAAAAACCGGCCCAAATGGATTAAATTCAACTACAGTACATCGCAATTGAAATTAATAGAACCACCAACATCTTCAAAATATATATCATAAACATAGCTTTCTGTGCTAATAAAAATATAAATCAATAACTCCAATTTGAACAATATCAATCAGTACAAAAAAGTGGCATCTATCAATATTCACTTGCGAATATAAATCCATATATGTGGGCAAAACGGAGAGACTGTTTCCAATTATAATTCGGATTCGAGGTGCATTTGGACCCCCTTCCACCCACCTATGTTAAAAATTTCAGATCTCTGCATCTCGTAGATTTGGCTAGGTATCGCACACAAACAAACAAACACACACACAGACAAACACTTCCTTTTATTATTATAGATTATAGTGTAGACATCACGACCATTTTTATTTTGTTATACTCTTCATTCCTACCTCCCACCGTGACTAACATTGCTAGGACTCCATCCTATCTCCCACCGCGACTAAGGTTGCTAGGACTCCATCCTATCTCCCACCGCGACTAACGTTGCTAGGACTCCATCCTATCTCCCACCGCGACTCACGTTGCTAGGACTCCATCCTACCTCCCGCCGCGACTAACGTTGCTAGGACTCCATCCTACCTCCCACCGCGACTAACGTTGCCAGGACTCCATCCAACCTCCCACCGCGACTAACGTTGTCGGGACAATCCCCCTACCTCCCACCGCGACTAACGTTGGGACACTCTCGCAGACATTTCCCCCACCCACTCGTGTCTGAACTCAAGAGACGACACTAACCAGTTCCCCCTGAAGCTGCAAGTGTCTGTTATATACACCCTGTGATTAGTGGGCAGTCCTTGGTTACAACTGCACATGGTTGTATGAATATCAGTCAAACAAACAGGTATTCTGATGTCCTCTCTGCTTTGTGGATCTCCGACTCCCACATGTAAAACTTGGACCGGATTGTTCCGTATATTCGGCGTCACTTGAAACAGTAGAGACACTGTACATTGTATATGATATTGGAATATTCACCAAGTTGGATAGGAAGGAGAGACCCCTGGCTGTGGAGGTTGTAATACAAACTGAAGGCCAGATCGTGGGCTGTCTGCACATTTGGTGCAGTCAAATATATATATATATATATAATCTTTCAGTAATTGAAATGATAGTGAAACACTGCGATTGGAACATGATTTTCAATATATTTCAACAGTAGTCAACAAGTAAAAACTTATACATAATAAACTTTTTAATTGTAAACTTTAGACACAAATTTCAAACCATTTAAATGCCAAATAAATTCCGAATTTGATTAAATATAGCTTGAGATTTGTATATAAAAGTCAAACTTTTGAGAAAATTGGCATGGATCCATTATTTGACCTCTGATAAATTTACAAATTTAATATCTATAATTTATTTGTTATTTTGATCAAGCATTGTAACATGTTAATTGAAAATCTAGGATTCACACAAACAATTTAATAAATGTACAAAAAAATTATAAAAGTCAGTTTAAAAATCTCAACTTGTATGAGCTAAGCCTGTGCGAATTCAAGATTTAAAAATTAAAATGCTACCTTGCTTGGTTCCACTATGGTGTCGCTTATAAGATAGTCATAGTGTAACCAGTCAAGGTAAGACTGCTACCTTGCTTGGTTCCACTATGGTGCAGCTTTATGATTTAAAAAAATATACAATGTAGCAATACTGGAATATATTTCACTTGTAGATATAGTGACAAGACATGATTTACAATTTGAACAAAGATAATACTTGTGCGACCAACACCTCAAACACCAAGACGAGGCCACCTCACAGGTTGGCAGCTGTACACTTTACATGGAACCAACACAATAAAACAAGGAAAAACAAGTCCCTGATATGGTAATAATAAAATAAACTAATTCAAGATACGCAGCCAAGAGCTGATGTCGAGGGTTTAGTGAGGTGGACTGGATAGTACTAGCTAGAGAGAGGGACAGTGTAGTGAGGTGGACTGGATAGTACTAGCTAGAGGGAGGGATTCGTGGCGTACTTGGGTACACGTAACATTGAACCTTTGAGCTCATAAAGCCACAGAGGAAGTAAGTTGCTACTTTTGCTCACAAATGAAAGGATTTCTAAAAAAGAGCAAACACAAAATGACTTACGATGAAAAGAATGTGAAGAATTGCGTTGTGCGACTCTCATTCTGGAGTTCTGATTGGAATCTAGGTTGAGGGAGTGGTAGCAGTGTGAAGCGTGTTCTTATCCCTCTGTCTGGCAATTATTAGTGGAATAAACAGGAGTTAGAACAAATAATACGATCCAATCTTCATATGCAGGGCCTTTTTACACAATACAACAGAATCTGTTCTGGTCAACATGGAATACACTGTTATTACTGTTATTACTTGACACTTGAATACACGACAGCAGAGCTAATAAATGGCCCAGCTGTCAATTTAGGTCTCTTATGACGCACTGGTCAGGATGTCAGCACAAACACGCTGCTCGACTCGAATAGCGCGTTGTTTCCGAGTCGGGACATCCACCCAGGATGACTACACTTGCGCTATACTCCCACAGCTTCTCGCGAGGCCGGCCCTCACCAGTCGCCTCCCAATGGTCTGGACTTCGAAACCCACCTTTATCAAACTCTCGTGATCCAAGATCTTACGACCGTCAAAGATGTACGCCGGCTTCATCATAGAACCGTAGATCCGGCCAAAATCCAACATCTGAAATAATGAAGGGAAGAAAAATTCTTTGTACACTGGTGTCACTGGACAAAAATAAGGAACACAGTTTTGTACCAAGGCCCCCTAGACTATTGTGCAGGCTTGGCTTGGTACCGGAGAAAGACGGCGGGAGATTAGTAAACACGTTCTTTTGACATAAGTGTCAAGCCCTGTTGTCTGTCAAATGTTTCCTGGTGGGGTGTATTGGGATCGACTCCTCCCAGATGGTTACCATGGTTTCAAACCCCGACAGACAGAGTATCACCCACCATAAACTCGTCCCACTCCGTGCAAAGCACGATGGCGTGGGTCCCCGCGGTGGCCGAGTAGGGGTCCGAGTGAAGGACAAGGTTGCTGCGCACTTGCTCTGGTTCCTCCGTCACGCTGGGATGTGTCAGATCCTCGAGGATCTGCGAGTGGTCCACCTGAGGGTTACCAAACAGTTCTCCGACAATTACTCGGGATATTAGAGATCCAACCAACTTTTATTAATTCGAACAAGATGAAATAAAACATCTCCTCTATGTTATAATGCTTGCTGGTATTTTGGACCAACATAATTATAACCAGACATAAGACTATCAAAAACCCACCTTTGGGTCATAGATGTGCAGCTTTGCCCCCTCCAACAAGAGCTTTGTGGCGACATGTATCGCAGGGGACTCTCGAGTGTCCCCTGTGTTCTTCTTGAACGCAAACCCCAGCACAGCGATCTGCTTGCCAGACACCGTGTTGAACAGAGACTCGATCACTTTGTTGGCAAACCTGTTCTTCTGGTAGTCGTTCATGTCGATCACCTGTGTCGCACAAACACACGCGTCGTGTTATTTATCTATCCGCCAACCTGCATCAGTGGACAGGGAAACCAAGGTGTCCGGTTTGAACCTCGACCCGGTGCAATGACAGTGGTTCACCAATCTCCCTCCACACCAATGTGGGCACGTTTCATCTTTATTATTATTACCGCGTCTTACTACCCGTTCGGGCTATACGAACTTACGCTAATGTGTAATGGTAGGGTGATTGTGAGATGAAATGGAGGACCTACAGTTTAACGTGGGATCCGAACCACGGTGGAGGCCCGGCATTCCCCACATTCACAAGATGTCTTGTCAGAGGTGAAGGAAGGGTTTGGTAATCAGATAAATCTGTGCCGGGACCGAGGATTGAACCCCGGCCGCCA